>JAUPMG010180850.1:0-10394 GCA_031762675.1 Pachysandra terminalis
TATAGACTATGAAGAATTGAAAATTAGGTACACAAAATGTTGCTTTAAACTAAAATTATCAGTTCAAAACTCGAAAGCAAAAAGTTGTAATTTTATAAGTAAAATATATAAGATGTTAAGGGAGAAAAATGACTGAAATGTATATTAAAACAATGCTATTTTAAAAATTCTGAGAATTATTTTTTAAAAATTGGCGGGTCAGACGGATTTGAGCGGTTGAGGTTTCTCAACCCATTCAGAAAATGGGCAGATTCAAGTTTAGGGTCAACCTCTTGATACCCTATGCCAACCCAACCCGAACCTGCCCGAATGCCACCTCTATTTTTTAGTTACAACAAAAACTCTTCTCCACTTTATTTCAGTTATTGTAACATGACAAAAAACTATTTAATACATCCTAAATTCTCTCTTTAAATGGCAGGACTTTTTTTCCTTGCGAATGTGCGACTTTCATGAAACCTTCTAGTAATATATACTAGCGAATGGCACGTGCATTACTGTACTTATAAATTTAGTTACCAAATTCGTCCTATGACATCAGTGATTCCGCGGTCAACTCGGGAATTTACGAATTTAAATTTAATTCGTCATCAATTCGCACGTATTTGATCAAATAAGAGCGCGTACTCCGAAAAGAAAAACGTCATCCACAGGTAAAAGTCAATCTCTCATATTTGTTATACTATTTTATTATTATGATCATCCAACTCGCAAGGTGGTGGAGCAGGGATTGAGTTAATTGCTCCCAATGAAGAGCAATTCTCCTTCTCTTTCAAGCTAGACTTCCCTTGTACAAGCAACAGAGCGGAGTATAAAGCCTTGTTGATTGGCCTATCTCTTGCACGCCAGCTGAACATTCAAAGTATCCACATCTCAAGGGACTCTTCCTTGGTTATCTCCCAAATTAACGAGGAGTTTACAGTCAAAGAGCCTGACCTAGTTCCTTATAGGACTGTCACTGACTCACACAATGAGGAGTAAGAACAAGCATGCTGATGCCTTAGCTAACTTGGGAAGCAGACTCCAATTCGAGTTTGGAGCATCTACCCTAGAAGTCATCCAAAGGACTACTCCCTCCACTCAGATCTTCAAGAAGATGAGGAACCCGTTCCAAAAGGAGACTAGAGGTATCAGATCATCTGCGATCTGTATAATCTTCCCCACCGGACTCCCAATACTCCTTTGAAGATTTTGGTGAACTTTACCAGACAAGGTAAGGCTCTTTACTATAAAGGGGTTAGTGGAGCTCTCTTCAGATGCATTGGGTCGGAGGAAGCCAAAGAGAAGATGCATACCATACATGATGACACCTGCGGGCTTCCAGACTCCATCGCCCTATACAGAAGACTTCAGAGATCAGGAGTGTACTGGCCTTCCATGGCGTTTGAAGCTGCCAGGCTACAGTTTTCCTACGCCAAGTGCCAAGAGCCACCTGATGTTGTTGAAGCTTTCCCCGTTTATGAGTTTACAAACTGGAGGGAGCCCTATATCAAGTTCCTTCGAGATGGAATCCTACCTTTAGATAGGTTTGAGGCTCTTCAGCTCAAACGTAAGATCCTTCAATTCTACTTGGAGGATGAAGAATAGTTTCGGAGGAGCTTCAACGACACCCCTCTGCGTTGCTTGGGTACACAGGAGATCTTCATTGCCCTTCGAGAGGTCCACGGCGGCACATCCGGACCATATCAAGGAAAGAAGAAGTTAAACAAGTAGCTCCAAGACATAGGCTACTCTAGCCTACCATGAAAGCAGACGCAACAGACTTTGTGAAGAAATGCATGAAGTGCCAGATTCAAGATGGCATCCCCCGTAAACCTTCTCAGGAAATGCAGTCGATCATTACTCCATGGCCTTTTCATACTTTGGGCCTGGATTTGATTGGACCCATTAATCCTAGAAGTCGGCGTGGGCATTCTTGGATCTTGGTGGTCACGGAGTACTTCACAAAATGGGTAGAAGCCGTCTCTCTGAGAATGGCCAATGGAGCTTCTATGGCACAGTTCATCCGACATAACATTGTTCTCCGCTTTGGTCCACCTCAAAGGATCATCACAGACAATGGAACCTCCTTCATCAACAGACCAGTCAGGGAGATCACTGTGCATTACTGGATCCTACACAACAAGGCTACTCCTTACTACCCTCAAGGGAATGGTCAAGCTGAGGCCACCAACAAAACCTTGATCAGGATTCTGAGCAAGATATGATCAACCCACAAGATGGAATGAGTCTATACCTCAGGCCTTGTGGGCATACAGGGTGAGCAAGCATAGAGCTACGAATGCAACTCCATTCTCTCTGGTGTTTGGAGCAGAAGCTCTCCTTCCGGTGGAGCTACGAGTTGCCTCAGCAAGGATCTTACATGCTAGTGGAGTGGACTGGGACTTCAGAGATTTTGCCCTCCTACGCGCTCAAGAGTTAGACAATTTGGACGAATGGAGACAAAAGGCTTTGGAAAGCATTCTACACTACCATCAGGTCATTACCCAGGCCTACAACAAGCTGGTTAGGCCAAGGAGTTTTCAGGTTGGTGAGCTGGTCCTACGAGCTACTTGGTATGCGAGGAGAACTGCTGTGAAACCCAAGTTTGCTCTTAAGTGGGAAGGTCCTTTTGAAGTTATCTCAGCTCAAGCCTCAGGGTACTATAAAATTAGCCTATTGGAAGAAAATGCAACTCAGGAAGTTGTAAATTAAAAATGGCTAAGGAAGTATTTTTATTAATGAAGATTTATTTCTATACAAAGAATCTTTCATTACAAAGAATACACTTGGATACAAATACAACAAATTTACAAGGAAGAAAGAAAGTCAAGGAGCCTCGGTCAGTTGAGACTCAGTCACGCCTTCGAAGGCACCTTCGAGAATTCCAAGACGTGAAGCACCGGGAACAGGGAGAGAAGCCCTTATAAGAGCAGTCTGCACTTCCACACATTTGGCTTGCTCTTTAGCTATCGCTCGCACTGCCTTTTCCATATCCTGCTGGACCTGCAGTCACCCTTCAATAGCTCTGATCATCAGTGAGTCTAGCTGAGCAATATTTTCCTCCAGTTCCCTCAAATCAACCTTACACTTCTCAAAGGCACCTTGATATTTCTTCATTTCTTCTGACCGAGCTGCAGCAAGTTCTTCTAAAGCTTTAACTTTGCTGCATTTCTGCACCTTGACCCTCAATTGCTCTAACCAATTGACCAACCACTCCAATTCGAACCTCGTAGTCTTCAAATTTTTCACTGTCCTTCCCCAGACGGCCAGATCCTGTTCAGTGATGCTATGCAGGGTCCTCCGACTCATAATCTCCAAAAGCCTGCATAGCTCTCTATATCTGAATTGTTTAAACCTAGGATGCAGCCGTGTTGTCTCAGGCACTATCTTTCCATAGGTCACCCTAATCAAGTTCATCCAATACTTCCTTTCAACATCTTCTGGATCCTCCATTTGATCAGGGGACAACTCCCTCATTTTCTCAATTGCTGGGATGACAAAACTTCCCCACATGCGTTTTAATTCAACAATAGGAGTTAGAACTTGAGTACCTGAGACCCCTACAGTTGCTGGAGAAGACACTGTAAGGAGAGAAGGTTCTGCTGCAACCTTGAGTTCCTTTGGAGGAACGACTTCTGAAATTTCTTCTCCTATTGACTTCATTGGGTCAGCATCAGGCGCAGTAGGTTCTTGGGCTGGTGCAATTGCAGGAGCAGCAACTTCAGTAAGAGGCAGCACTTCCGTATGTACACTTGCGGTCTCCACTGGTACAGATGGCCGCCTGGAGGAGACCACTTCTTCCTCACCAGCAGCCGCAGTAGTAGCAGCAGCATTTTCAACCTCTTTCTGTACAGGAGGAGTTGGCTCACCAATGCTCCCTCCTCCCTCTCTAATATTCGAGGGAACATGGGAGATTGTTGCTTCGTCATCCTACAAACAGCAAGTGTTAGTCAAGCAGCACATTAAAAAAAAGGGAAATTCAAAGGGGGAGAACTACTTACTGAAACTATGTATACCACAGTCAAGGGGTCCACTACGAGAGCTGGTTGCTCCACAGCTTCACCTTGGTCCACCCTTCTAGCAGGAGCACTGCCAGAGGTCATTGACGTGGAAGCATGAGGGCTCTTGCTCACCCCGGAGATACCCCTCTCTCTTTCCACCCCCAAATGGGCCTTGCAAAGATCTCGCTGTAACGGCAAGGCCGGAGGAATCACGAGTGGTGCTCTACTCCCTGACCAGACTGATCAGATAGCCCGGGTACAGGATCACTAGGAATGCCCTCTCCTCTGGTGATAACTAGAGCCAGATGGCGGTATTCTTCTCTGATCCGTCACCACCATGACTCCGAAGGGTTGCAGCAGTCAGAACCCATCATTATGGTACAGCCGGTACTCGAACTCGGCCGCTATGTCCATTACTTGGCGTAGGCGTACATTGTACTTCGGGCGGAACCCTGACCACATCAGTGCCCTTGGAGCAGAGTCCAGAGCCATCGTGAGGATTTTCTCCTCCACTGTAGAGAAATCCTAGGGAGCATATCTTGGGTACCTCTCCCACAAGAAATGCTGGATGAAGTTAGAATCCAGCAGGGTCTCCACCATCCTCTCTTCTCTGCTCATCGCCATGTCCTCACACAGCAAGTCCAAATGCTCATACTGTGATCCCATGAACAATGGTGCCAACGGCACCCGGACTCCTCTCGCGATCTGCACCGCCAGAGGGAAGAGCCTCTCATGCACTTTGTCTATGGGGTAGCCCTCGAAGAAAAAACGGGAGAGCCAGAAAGCAACGAACCCCTCCAGGTGGACAGAGCTATCCAACCCTTCTCCCCACATGCGTCTGATGAAGAGGCTGGTGGTCTTCGGAATGTCCTCTTCATTCCAGAAATACCTGCTCTATCCCTTGAAGGAGTATTTGGTACTCATACCAGAATCCCTCCCCTTCAGCTGACTCTTCCTCAGCGTCTACTTGGAGCAGGTCTTCAACAGCTCTAAATCCACCTCTTCTGCAGCAGAAAACTTGAGGGCTCCAGGATTTTCATCTCCCAAAATAAGGAGGTAACGCAGCACGGCCACATCTTCCAAAGTAATGCCTATCTCTCCAAAGGCAGTCACGAATACGTGATCTTCAGGGTCCCAGCGGACCACAAACTCCTTTAAGGCTTCATAATCTCTATGGTAGTCACCCCGTGTAGACCCGGATGGCTTCCAACACTCCGGCAACATCCAGCAGCTTCCGGTAGTCATCATTCTGCATAATGTGCGCTACCCATTCCGGCCACCCCTGAGGAAGGTTGAAATACGACCGGAACCCTATTTTGGAGAGGGATAGTCACCCCTCTTTGCTTTGAAGACTGGCGCTTGACTCAGGCGAGGAAAGGTCATGTTCAGCCAAGTTGTCTCCTGGAACGGGCATAGTAACTCCTCTCCACTTTGAATGACTTCCGGCGCCACCCAATCACGGACCACGTTCCAGAATGGCTTGGTGGAAACCTCCATCCTGGTATCAGTCTTCTTCACAGCACCCTTCTTGGCCATTTTCGCACAAGAAAAGGAAGAAGAAAAGAAGAAGGTAGCAAGAGAACAGACGATCGAGAGCGTAAAGAGCTTTGAGAGCAAGAACACAAGAAAGCTTCAAATCTCAAGTTGCAGGACCCTCTCTCCTTCAACAAATTTTCAATTTATAGAGGACGGTGGTTTTCGTTACAGAGACAGAAAGTCTCATTTTGGCAGTTTCGCGTGCTCCCGAGAAGAAAAACATTTCAACTGCAACACATGATAAGCACATTTAAAACGCACTCCCTCGAGGAACGTGCATTTAATGCACGCCACTTCAGGTACGATCTCATGCTTACTTCTCTAGCGTAAGAAACCTAAGACCGGGAGGCTATTGGTGATCAGGCAGGCTAATTTAACCCCTTTTCCACGTGGTGCTTTCTTAAAAGCATGTATACCCGTTTTGGGTACAGCCGCATACACTGAATCATTCCATAAAGCTGAAACGGCTGTATAGCCGTCCCTTTCACGTGCCAACTGTCAGCAGCTGCGTATAGTGATTAGACCGTTTGGTGAAAAGGTGAGATTTGAAATGGCAGAGAGATATTTGACCGTTCTTATCACCAAAAAAGGCAATAACTTCTCAAGGAAGCAACCTTTTTGAATTCCATCTTGTGGGGGAACGCCACGTGTCCCAAACCCAACAAACACGTTCTTTCCTTCCTTTTGAGATGTTCAAAAACCAAAGACTTATGTTCCCACGACACACTGCCTCGTGGCACCCGAAGGAATGAGAATGTTACTCTTCCCTCGATGGACCTTATTTCTCTCGAAGGGCGTACTTAAGGGCATGCTACCCCTAATAGATTCCTCAAATAGTTAAGAACTCAATAGATCCTCGAAGTCACGTCTATTTACTCCCTAGAATAGACTTCGAGTGATTTTATTACATACCTTTACGTTTTAAGGGTGTTTTTACTCAAGGAAAGATCCTCGAGGGAACTTCCTGCACCTTCTAACTCAAGAGTCATTCTTGGATCACAACCAAAGACTTCGAAGGATCACTTTTATGACTTGCCTTGAAGGATCGTCAAGCAGGTATACTCCTCATGAGAAGAGGCCCGAGGGACGACCTCAACGGACAAACCTGAGGGACAACCTCGACGGAAAAATCCGAGGGACAACCTCGACGAACATATCCGAGAGACAACTTTGATGGACAATTCCGAAGGAAATCATGCAAGGCTAACCACCTCAAGATGGTGAATTTGAAGGAGGTATGCTCCCTCTTGCTAAAAGCGAATTCGAAGGAGGAATATTCCTTCCTCCCAAGGAAAATTCCAGGCTAACCACCTTGAGATGGTCAATTCGTCAAAGGGCTTGGCATCCCCAAAAGACTAAGGATTCCGTCCTCCTCGAAGGACGCAGATTTGGGTTTACTCCCTCGAATGTTGTCTTTTATGCATCCAAATTACCAATTGGGACTCGAAGTCGCTCTCATTCATTCTTATGAATTGATTTCGAGTCATATCTTGGGACTTTCACTTCTAGAAAGCAAATCCTCAGTGTAAAGGGCTTTAGAAGTTGAAAGCACGCCATCTTCAGACGTACTTTCTGAAAGATTGGTTTCCCCCAGACTTTGAGAACGTCCTCTCACTTCTCACCTTATAGGAATTCACATGTTTACTTCTGACTTCATTTAAGTAGAAGGCACTCGGATTGGTTACTGTAGCTGTGAACCTTAATGGATTTCAAGGTAAAGCCCTCCTTACTGGGACGATTGATCATGAAAACGAGATCCCTGATGAGACACTCAACCTCGAGTTCTCTGTATGGGTAATTCGAGAATACATTGATCCCCCGGTAAGGTCAGCGGTTCTTGATTTCCTAGAAGGAAGATAGCCGCCAAAGGGAATTCTCCTTCGAAATATACGAATTCAGTCAAGTATCTCATACATTGAATTGTCCCCAAAAAAGGTTGTTTGAGACGGATTCTCATAATGGAAAGCACATGGTGAATACCTCATCGACTTATAAATATCTGCTTTCTAACTTATCTAAAAGGGGTTTTGTCTTATCTGGTAAGGCGGCAGAAGAAGGTGACATGCTCTTGGAACTTGCGTGAAAGTGACACACATCTCCTAATCTGTGTTGCTCAAGTTCCAAAGCAACCTTTCACAGAGCAATTTTTAAGGTTTGAAATGATTTGGTCTCTTTCTCTAGAAGTAACTTAGTCGTGTTGAAGTACACGCGTCCCTCGAGATATTTTCCAGGACCACGTGTCAGTCAGGTTTTGCTTAGCACTAGAGGGTCCCCCTCTAAGCACTTAGCCGAGTGACACTTGTCCTACTGAGAGTGGGAAACTCTCTACAAATACCAATACTCATCCTCCATTGAAGAGGATCGAAGGTCTGTGTTAAAACCAGAAATTTGGAACCCTAAAACAACAGTGAGTAAAGACACTGAAAGAGAAAGAGAATAATCTTCAACATGTGAGGTTTTACTGCTCTGAGATTTCATTCTAACTACATTCTTCAGTTACTGCAACTTCCCATTTCTTCTTGTCCCTTCTCTTTGTCTTCTCCACTGGTCAAAGTTGAGAAGGAATGCTCTTGACAGAACGGCTGCGCGACAGTTTAGGCTGTCTTGAGACAGACTTTCCTACTTTTTCTCTGGGTAGATGATTGTATTGGTCTGAATGTATTAGTTGTCCATCTATTCTAATATTTTTAACCTTTTACAAATCCGTCATCACCAATACCATACTAATGAAGTCCCATCCATAATTTGATCCATCAGTCAAGTGAAACTCTCTCTCTCTCTTTCTCTCTCTCTCTCTCTCTCTCTCTCTCTCTCTCTCTCTCTCTCTCTCTCTCATGACACCTCTTCTGCATTTCATTCAATCTTCGATTCCACTAAAAGAAGAAACCAACTTATAAATGGCTTTACTGAAACCAATCTCTCCATCTCAACAACCATTCCTCTCTCTCTCTCTCTCTCTCTCTCTCTCTCTCTCTCTCTCTCTCTCTCGCTCTCTCTTTCTCTCTAATTTTATAAGTAATACTTCTATTATAGTTTTTCTAATTATTAATTAAAGATGAACACTTTACCACACCAAAGGAATCCGACAGAGGAAGTCAGCATGGAATCATTCATCGACGACTATGACACAGATTAGTTCCTACCAAAGGAATCCGACAGAGGAAGTCAACATGGAATCATTTATCGATGACTATGACACAGATTTAGTTCCTAGGAGAGAAATTCATGAAGTGGGTAAGATTTGTTGGGAGGATTAAGCATTCCCATTTCTCCTCAACAAAGAATAACCTCTTCCCTTCCTATACTCTCACAATTTGTAAGAACCCTGCAACTGGAGAATTCACATCGATTCAAGCTGCCATTGATTCACTAACGTTCATTAATCTTTTGATGGTTTTTATCAAGGTTAAAGTTGGAGTTTATACGTGAGTATCAACTAGGTTCATTGTTCAACCACTATAATTGAATTGGGTTTGTTTCTCTCTTTTTATGCTATTAGAGTTTGCTCTGTTTTGTTGATTTTTGGAACTGGAGTTTCTATATTCAGGTCTAGTTCTTTCTTGTTCAATGTGTTAGGAATCAGTTGTTTTATATTTTTGTTTGTTAATGTGAATTGTCTTTTATTTCTCCTTCTATCTTTTTTCCCAACTGGGTTTGATTCAAAAAATTGAAATTTTTAGGGAGAAGGTTAACGTACCTCCATTTAAGTCATTCAATATTTAACGTACCTCAAAGACTTTCACTTGGAAAAAATATTTGACTTTTTGGATTGCTAGCACTATTGGCTGGAGAGAAAGAGAAAAATTCTTTCAACCCTATCAAATCTGGTATCTAGCAAATACTGAAGAGGCTGAATTTGATGGAGAAAAACTCCCTAATTCAGAAGCCCATTCTTGAATCAACCCTGACCTTTATTGGGTGCAAAACATGCTCCATACTTCCCAATGGCCCAGTCCTTTCTTGATAAACCAAACCTGTTTTATCTCATTGATGGCCGCCGCATTTTTATCACCCATCTATCATGTTCCTACCTTCCCTCTCCTGAGCAAACCCTTGAAGCCACAACTTTGCTCACCCGAATCTCTAAACGAATAGATTTGGACATTCCTACTGATCTAGAAATGGAGACTGAAGAATATGAAACCACATTGTTTAACGAAACCCTCTCGGTCCCAAGTCCTGCCTCTGAAGACAGTGTCTACTATAACAATCTCGACAATGCAATGGAACCTTAAGCAAAGGCAGATTGCGATGACGAACTGTAGTAGAAACAACTGTTGCGGATCACTGAAGCAAAGCCCTGTAGCAGAAATCACTGTATACGAAACATTGTAGCAGAAACACTGTTTGCAGCACTGTTCATCGGCACTATTCACCGGTACTGTTCATCGGCACTATTCATCGGTACTGTTCACCGGTACTGTTAATCACTGTTCATCGGCACTATTCGGCACTGTTCATCACTGTTTCAAAAACGACAAACAAAATTAAATGTTGAAGACTGTCTCTGAATAAAGTCAAGACAGCTGTAGTCGTTAAAGAAAACGACAACTTTCTGGAGCCTCCGCGAACCTTCGCGAATTCAACCAGAATACTGAAGTTTTTACGTCCGACCTCTATAAATAGCGACCTCTGGCTGTAGAGCAAACCATCTTCTGCATCTCCAACAGCAGCTTCTTTTTTCTTTCTTAGTTATTATAGTCTTTGTCCTCCTTTGTAATAGTTAAGTTTTCCTTTGCTCTTGTCTTTCTTCTGCTCAACACTCTTTTTGTAAATGGAATCAGAGCACTAAGTGTCATGTATATTACAACCGTCCTCGAGTCTGTATCATACAATCGTCCTCTGTAAGTATACTCTTTCATGTCTTCTACATGA
>JAUPMG010180861.1:0-10394 GCA_031762675.1 Pachysandra terminalis
CACTTTACTGATCAATTTGTTTTTTTTTTTTGTGATGTATGAATGTTTATACACACGTTATTGATCAAAAAATAAAAATTGTGATGTGTAATACACCCTTACACATAAAAATAAAAGTTTTGTGATGAGTGAATGTTTATACACTTTACTGATCAAAAAAATAAATTGTGATGTGTGAATATTTATACACATTTTAATGATAAAATAAATGTGATGAGTAAATGTTTATACACACTTTATTCATAAAAATAAAAGTCTTGTGATGCGTGAATGTTTATACACACTTTCTGATAAAAAAATTGTGATGTGTGAATGTTTATACACACTTTACTGATCAAAAAACAATTTTGTGATGTGTAAATGTTTATACATACTTTACCGATAAAAAAAAAAAGATTTTGTGATGTGTGAATGTTTATACACACTTTACTGATTCAAAAAAATATTTGTGATGTGTGAATGTTTATACACTATACGGATAAAAAAATAATAATTTTGTGGTGTGTTTATATACACTCTACAAATAAAAAACAAATTGTGATGTGTGAATGTTTATACACACTTTACTGATAAAAAACAATTGTGATTTGTGGTGTAAATGTTTATACACAATATACTAATAAAAAAAATTTGTGATGTATGAATGTTTATACACTATTTATAGATCAAAAAACATTTTGTAATGTGTGAATGTTTATACACTTTACTGATAAAAAAAAATAAAATTTCTGATATATTAATCTTTATACATACTACTAATCAAAAAACAATTTTGTGATGTGTGAATGTTTATACACATTTTACTAATTCAAAATTTTGTGATGTGTGAATGTAAAAAAAAAACGAATTTTGTGATGTGTGGATGTTTAAATACACTTTACTGATAAAAAAAATTTGTAATGTATAAATGTTTAAACACACTTTACTGATACAAAAAAATTGTGATGTGTGTGTTTATAAACGCTCCACTGATAAACAAAATTGTCATGTGTGAATGTTCATACACTTTACTGATCAAAATTTTGTGACGTGTGAATGTCAAAAAAAAAAAAAAAAAAAAAAACTTTTGTGATGTTTGAATGTTTATACACACTTTACTGATCAAGCAAAATTGTGATGTGTGGATGTTTATATACACTTTACTGAAAAAAAGAAGTTTTGTGATGTTTGAATGTTTATACACATGTTACTGATCAAAAAATGAATTTTTGATGTATGAATATTAATATACACTTTAATAATAAATAAAAAAATTGCGATGTATGAATATATATACTTTGCTGATAAATATAAAACTATGATGTGTGAATGTTTATAAACACTTTACAGATCAAAAAAAAATTTGTAATGTGTGAATTTTTATACTCGTTATTAATACAAAAAAATTACGATGTGTGAATGTTTATACACATTGCTAATCAAAAAACAATTTGTGAATTGTGAATTGTGAATTGTGAATTTTTATACACTTTACTAATCAAAAAATAATTTTGTGATGTTTAAATATGTGTACACTTTACTGATCAAAAAAGAAATTTGTGATGTATGGATGTTTATATAATTTTACTGATAAAAATAAAAATTTTGTGATGTGTGAATGTTTATACACACTTTACAGATAAAAAAAATTGTGATGTATGACCGTTTATACACACTATATTAAAAAAAAAAATTGTGATGTGTGAATGTTTATACAGACTTTACTGATCAAAAAAATTAAATTTGTGATGTATGAATGTTTATACAGACTTTACTGATCAAAAAATTTATTATTTGTGAATTTTTACACACATTACTAATAAAAAAAACTATTTTGTTGTGTGAATGTTTATACACAATCTTCCTATCGAAAAAATTGCTATGTATGAATGTTTATACACACTTTACTGATCAAAATTTTATAATGTGTGAATGTCACAAAAACAGAATTTTGTGATGTGTAATTGTTAATACACACTTTACTGATAAAAACAATTCTGATGTGTGAATGCTTATACACACTTTACAGATAAAAAAAGATTGTAATGTGTGTTTATACATTACTAATAAAAAAAATTGTGATGTGTGGATGTTTATACACTTTACTGATAAAAAAAATTGTGATGTATATTTATACACACTCTACTAACCAAAAAAATTGTGAAGCGTGAATGTTTATACACACTTTACTAATAAAAAAAGTTTTGTTATGTGTGAATGTTTATACAAACTTTACTGATAAAAAACAATTGTGATGTGTGAATGTTTATATACGATTTACAGATCAAAAAAAATTATTTGTGAATTTTTATACACACCCTACTGATAAAAATAAAATTGTGATGTGTGAATGTTTATACACTTTATTGATCAAAAAAAAATTATGATGTGTGAATGTTTATACACGTTACTGATCAAAAAAATATTTATGGTGTGAATGTTTATATACACGTTACTAATAAAAAAAAATTGGGATTTGTGAAAATTTATACGCTTTATTGATCAAAAAACAATTTTCTGATGTTTAAATGTTTGCACACACTTTACTGATCAAAATTTTGTAAAGTGTGAATGTTATAAAAAGAAAAGATTTTTGTGATGCGTGAATGTTTATAGTTTATACACACGTTACTGATAAAAACAATTTGTGATGTGTGTGTTTATATTTATATACTTTACTGATCAAAAAAAAATTATGATGTGTATTTATACACTCTACTAATAAAAAAATGTGATGTGAATGTTTATACACACTTTACTGATAAAAAAAATATAATAAAAAAAAATATTTATGGTGTGAATGTTTATATACACGTTACTAATAAAAAAAATTGGGATTTGTGAAAATTTATACGCTTTATTGATCAAAAAACAATTTTCTGATGTTTAAATGTTTGCACACACTTTACTGATCAAAATTTTGTAAAGTGTGAATGTCATAAAAAGAAAAGATTTTTGTGATGCGTGAATGTTTATACACACGTTACTGATAAAAAAATTTGTGATGTGTGAATGTTTATATTTATACACACTTTACTGATCAAAAACAATTATGATGTGTATTTATACATTACTAATAAAAAAATTGTGATGTGAATGTTTATACACACTTTACTGATAAAAAATAAATGTGTGTTTATACATTGCTAATAAAAAAATAATGTGAATTGTGAATATTTATACACACTTTACTGATCAAAAAAATTGTGATGTGTGAATGTTTATACACACTTTACTGTTAAAAAAAAGTTGTTATGTGTGAATGTTTATAAACTTTATTGATAAAAATAAAATTGTGATGTGTGAATATTTATACTTTATTGATAAAAAAAATTGTGAAGTGTGAATGTTTATACACACATTACTGATAAAAAAATTTCGATGTGTGAATGTTAATACAAACGTTACTAATCAAAAAAATTAATTTGTGATGTGTGTTTATACACACGTTATTGAGAAAAATAAAGGTTTTGTGATGTGAATGTTTACACACTTTACTAATAAAAAAAAAAAATTGTGGTGTATGAATGTTTATACACACTTTACTGATCAAATGTTTTTTGCAATGTGTGAATGTTTATACACACGTTACTGATAAAAAAAATTGTGATCTATAAATGTTGGGACACACTTTTCTGATAAAAGAAAATTATGGTGTGAATGTTTATACACATTATACTGATAAAAAAATGTGATGATTGAATGATTATATACACTTTACTGATAAAAACAAATTGTGTTATGTGTGTTTATACAAACTTTACTAATAAAAAAATATTGTGATGTGTGAATTTAATACATTTTATTGATCTGAAAAAAAAATGTGATGTATGAATGTTTATACGCACTTTACTGATAAAAAAAAATCTGATGTGTGTGTTTATACACACTTTATTGATAAAAAACAAATTGTGATGTGTGAATGTTTATAGACACTATACTGATAAAAAACAATTGTAATGTGTGAATGTTTATACACAGTTTATTGATCAGAAAAAAATCGTTATGCGTGAATGATTATACACTTTATTGATCAGAAAAAAATCGTTATGCGTGAATGATTATACACTTTATTGATCAATTTTTTTTTTGCGATGTGTGTTTATACACACATTCCTAATCAAACAAAAATGTGATATGTGAATGTTTATACACTTTTCTGATCAAAAAAAAATTGTGATGTATGAATGTTTACACACTTTACTGATAAAAAAAAAATTGTGACGTGTGAATGTTTATACACACGTTACTGATTAAATTTTTTTTGTGGTGTGTGAATTTTTATACACACTTTACTGATCAGGAAAAAAAATTGTGATGTGTGAATGTTTCTACACACTTTAATTATTAGTTTTTTTTTTTCTGATGTGTGAATGTTTATACACACTTTATTGATAAAAAACAATTGTGATGTTTGAATGTTTATACACTTTACTGATAAAATTTTTTTGTGATGTTTGATTTTATACACACTTTGTGATGTCTGAATGTTTATACATACTTTACTGATAGAAACAAATGTGATGTGTGAATGTTTATATACACTTTACTGATAAAAATAAAAGTTTTGTTATGTGTAAATGTGTATACACACTTTATTATAGGAAAATAAAATAAAATTTGTGATGTGTGAATGTTTATACATACTTCACTAATAAAAAACAATTGTAATGTGTGAATGTAAAAAAAATTCTGATGTGTGTGTTTATATACATTACTGATAAAAAATAAATTGTGATGTGTGAATGTTTATAGATACTTTACTGAACAAAAAAATATTTTGTGATGTGTGAATGTTTATAAAAACTTTATTGATAAAAATAAAATTGTGATGTGTGAATGTAAACAAAAAAAAAAAAAAAAGGAATTTTGTGCTGTGTGAATGTTTATATACTTTACTGATCAAAAGAGAAATTGTGATGTGTGAATGTTTAACCACACTTTACCGATAAAAAAAAGGTTTTGTGATGTATGAATGTTTACACACTTTACTGATCAGAAAACAAATTGTGATGTGTGACTGATCAAAAAACAAAATTGTGAGTTATTAATGTTTATATATACTTTACTGATTAAAAGAAATTGTGATGTTTGAATGTTTATACACACGTTACTGATCAGAAAAAAATTGTGATGTGTGAATATTTATACACTTGACTGATGAGAAAAAAAAACGTGAGTTATGAATGTTTATATACGCTTTACTGATCAAAAAAAAAAAATTGTTATGTGTAAATATTTATATACACTTTACTGATCAGAAGAAGAAAAAAAATTGTGAGTTATGAATGTTTATATACGCTTTACCGGTCAAAAAAAAATTGTGATGTGTGCATGTTTATACACACTTTACTGATAAAAATAAAATTGTGAGGCGTGAATGTTTATACACAGATTACAGATAAAAAAAATAATTGCGATGTGTGAATGTGTTTATACACATGTTACTGATAAAAATATAAGTTTTCTACCTAATAATCAAAATGGAACAAAATAGACTTCAGATAGTCCTACAAACTTGAGTCACAACTTTCCAGTAGTCTCACACAAACAATTTAATGAAGATGTGAACCTAAAACATCAAGATGAAAACATTAAGCTACTATGCTTTGCTAGAGAAAGAACTTTAGTTCAATGGAAACGATCTTCACTTCCATTATAGCTGAAACCTAAAGCGTATCTACTCATTGTGTAATGGAACTCATAGTCTAGTCAGAAAATGTATCTTCACAAAACCTTTATCTTAGATAGCCTTTTGATATAGTATATCATTCTGCTCCCATTTTACTATGAATAAAGATCTCTCAACCTCCATCAATCACCTAATTCAATCACGACTTCTACCATCAACTCCTGTCTAATTTTGATAACCTAAGAAACTACTTTAGAAGAGAAATCCTTCTAACGATTGCTTCCATGTTAAATGGGAGAATTGGTCACGTTCAAATTACTATAAATTTCAGTAAGCTTCATCATCTTCCACGTTAAGCAAAAATCATTTCAAAGGCCTAACTTTTTTAATCAAGTCCCCTTTCCACCTTCAAGTAATATGAAGATGGGTAGCAGAGTGACACCATGTTAGCAATCCTGTATGAAATGGTTTCATGTTTGAGTTGAATTGGTTAGAGCTAGTCAAATAAGTTCAACTTTGATGGAGTCAAAATTTCAAGTCGACAAAAGTTAAAGATGTGAGAACTATTTGCTCACTTCTTTATAATCTCATAAAGTAAGTAACCTTGTAGATCAGTGAGTACACATTAGAATAGACTAATTAAAACAAGTAAGAGAACTTGAAAAACTCAACTAGAAGTTTCCTAGAGAAAAGATTAACTTACCACGAGATCCACACCATCGTCACCATAATGCCACTTCGAATCAGTTTTAATCACAACAAAAGAAACATGAACACTATCGCCTTCGTACTGAATATCATGAGAGAAACATTCTTCCCTGTCAATTACGAATCTGATCCCAACTGCTGCTTGTAGGCTTGACAAAAGAGCCACCAATATGATGATAAGAGAAAATTTCGAGGACCAAATTTCCATCTGTAAATTTCAAATAGCAGCAATAATTTGTACTTACTCAATAAGAGATAATAATACGACGACCTTAACACCATAATTGATCAAATAACAGAAATATTTAATCCCAAAATTATATAATAATTTGATAGATTAAAACCATAGAATAGTAAGAATTCATAACCAGGAAATTATGGAAAAAAACTCTTATCATGATTTCCGATTTTAAGGTCTTTTCTCACGAAATTAAGAAGTTCCAAATTTTAATGATTTTAAGGTCTTTTTTCTCACGCGATTCATGACGACAAGCGCGAATTACAGGTAATATTGTGCAAATATTCAAAAGATCAACGATTAAAGAAATAAACATCAGATATAAGAACGAAAAAAATAGATGAATTAGGTTCGGTCAATGGATCTAATTTCTGAGAATAATTGAGAACGAAACTCGGATCAGAAGAAACATGAGACATCAGAGACCTCGAAGTACCTTTCGAATTCAAAATCCTAGGGCAATCCACGAGTCTGAGTCGAACGAAAATGTGGCAAAGATCTTTCTCCGATGTTCCGGTGACTTGTCAAAACACAGCAACACAAGGCTTCCAATTTGAACCGGAACTGAAGATGACTGAAGTGTTTTTAAGGACGATTTTGCCCTTACTTGTGTTAGTGTACGATTTTACTATACGAAATACATAGCAAATATATATACACTGATCAACCGATCAATTTGTGGGCCACGCCCAACAGCGAGGACAACAGCGTAGCCCACAGCTGACTTTCTCCCGACACGACAAGGGTTATTATAGTGTTAAGTCGGGCTTGGGATCATGATCCACAGATCGGACCGGATATAGTTGGGAAACGAGTTCAATTTGGTTTTGGGCAGAATATAAACAAAAGCACGGTCTCAGTCTGATCCAGTACGATAATAATCATGTCTCATGTCGTATTGAGTCTAGGAAGAGAAATTAGGTACGGTTCGATAAATAATCGGAACGTGATCTAATTTTTGATTTGCTTATTGGTTCAAAAAGTTAAAAATATCTCTTTTCCATTTTATTTTTTATGAAAAAATCATGTTTATTAAATAGTTTATAATATTTATTAAAATTTAATATATTAAATGATGCTACATTTCAATCTAATTTAAAATTAAAAATAAAAACAATTAATTAAAAAATAAATGGGTTCAACTTGTTTATTAACGAATTGGATTCGGTTCTATGATTTCCCAACTTCTTAGTAAACTGGTCGAATCTAACTGAATCCGTTTAAGCTCTCACTCATTTACGACCAGACTCAACCCGACCCGTTATTGTTGCTTCCAATAGCACTGTATCCATTAGTGCATATATTGTTGTAGGAATTTGGGTTTTAGACAAGATAAGAGGAAATAGATGGAATTGGAGTTAGAAGTATATACCAAAAATAAATGTAAAACTTATCTGTTTATGATATTGAACCGATGCATGACAATGTCACTCTCCTTGAAACTAAATTCTCTCTATTTTAGATCGTGTTCGCAGTGTATTGGGTCTAACGGTTGGTCTTCAGGATTCAACGATTTTCTCTTCTGATAGATTATACGGTCGTACCAAGTTAAGGACGAAAAAAACTTCTATAATACTTGACTGGAGCTTGAACAAAATAAAATTTCACAGTTACAGAATTTTATAGACATCGTGAATAGAAGAAAAGAGAGAAAAAAGCTTTTGTTGCTTGAGTGTGCTCAAATAAAGAGGAGAAGGCCTCTTTTTATAGGCCTCAAAAAGTAATCGATTGAGCCTTTAACAGCTCGAGACGGCTGGTTTAAATGGCATGGCCGTTTGAACTATAAAGGTCCAAAAACGGTCCACACTGAATCCAAAAACAGTTTTGAAATTTAAGTCAAAAAATAATTTTCTCATTTATCACAAAATCAATTTTAAAATTACATGCACACTTCTTTGTATGCCTTTCAAAACTCATAAAAGATTTACAAATGCTAATAAAATCTTAATTTAATAGTTTTCTAATGTAGGATAACTCAAAAAACACAGAGACATAAAAAATTGGAAGAAGAGGATGATTTTTGAATCACCTTCGTACCTATATATGCACAAGATGTTTATGCGAAAAATATTTCTTATCCTGAATGCAATTAAAACGAACATCAAAGAAGGTGCTTACAAGTTATTCCTTGTAACATTACAATGACTGGTCCTAGTAAGCAGGCATCAGCCAACACGCCAATGAAGCTAAAACAATGGACTTGAATGTAACAGAAGTCTTCATCCGACCCTTGTCCTTTCGGATGAAGAGTGCTTGGTAGATTGGTATGTTAACCAAAACCACTAACCCCCAAAGAACAAATTGCGAGAATAATTGCTCAAGAACCCTATTTTCATTGTCCATAATAACCCTCTTGATTAGAAGAACAACCTCATACTTGTTCGCCTTTGTTGATACCATCATCAAACAACTAGGGTTTTCTGAATTATCGTTTGTCATCACTGAGAAACAGGCCGACAAGGATGTGTACAAGAGACATGAGCAAGAGATAATGGAATTTGGCACAGCATCTTCTTCTTCTTCTCTCATGTTTAAGATCATAGCTACCCTAGCTTTGCTCTCTCTCTTTGTTGGTTCCACCATGCTTTGAGTGTATCTCCACAGTAAAGTGCCTCAGCTAGGCTGCACGCGCTCTTGGCTATGAACACATACGCAAAGGGTAGGAACCACAGGCTAGGCATAAATAAACAAGTCATGAGAGAGAGAGCATTTACCACAAAAAAAAAAAAAAAAAAAAGAAGATAAAAGAAAGAGAAGAGTTAAAAAAAAAAAAGTCAATTTGTATTTGTTCAAAAAGATAGAACCACACACATATGATGGCGACCTTGTCTTTTTTTATCAAGCCTCACATGCGTGTGTACTTTTTGTTCTCTGTCACAAGCTTACAAGGCTCATGATAAGAGAGGGTATATATATTAGAGTGGGATCTTATGTTAGGTAGGTCCACAAAACATCTACAAGTGTCCATAGGTGGCCCCATTAAGAAGGGTGACCTGCCATTTTCAGAACCCTAAGAAAAAAATAAATCCTAGGGCCGCCACATTAATTGACTTTACCGGCTTCTACCTTAACAGGTAGAAGCCAATTAATGTGGTGGGCCCGCCTAGGACCCTTCTCACTATTTTGTGGACCTCACAGGAGCCTAATAGGGATCTTCCTAGCTAATAAAAGATCCCGTTCCATATGTATCACTCCCTCAAACTAGGGATCGGGATCTTCTGTTATGAAGATCCCTGTTATGTGCATACGAGCATAATGCGTGTCCCCGAGGGCCCACCTTCATAACTGATGACCTGCCATTCTAAAATCCTAAGAAAAAGGGTGAACCCTAAGGGCCCACCACATTAACCGGTTTGGCAGGTCACCAGTTTGTGTGGTGGGCTCCCCGAGACACGTGTTATGCTCCTGTGCACATAACAGGAGTATAACTGGGATCTTCATAACAGAAGATCCCATCTCTCAAACTAGTGAGTTTCCAATATTGAATAAGGTTCCCCACACAAAACACAAACACTAAAGTAATCAAAGATCAAATTTTCTAAACAACACAAATGAGATGTTTTATTTAAAATAAACCAAAAACATATACCTATACGAATAAGGGTATAGGAATAAGGGTATAGTACCTCTGGGAATAAGGGTATCCCATTGAGCAAGTAAAGTGAAGGAACAACCACGTAATACAGTGTTGGCAAGGAATTAGGAGCCCATAAGCAATAAAGAGAGTATCCCATTTGGAGATCCAATTTAATTTTTCCATACCCATACAAGAAGGGGCAGTAGTTTGAGAAAAATATCTGAAATAAACCTTCAGACAATCTCTTGTATTGCACTAAA
>JAUPMG010180872.1:0-10393 GCA_031762675.1 Pachysandra terminalis
CTAAATGAATACTATACAGCCAACATCATACATATTGCATATTAGATTGTTTTCAGTCACATGTGGTGATCTTACTTAGGTGCACAGCATGCATTAATAATTGAATTAGCCATTACATTGCATATTATATCATGGTAATTAATCATATTGCATCAGATTACATGTTTTGTATATATCTTATTAATACATCTATGTTCAGCAGGTCTTGCATATTGACTCATATCTGATGAATTACTCATTATTGTTATACGGAATACGATTAAAGAGTGGCCTTGGCCCTACTTCAAATTATAAACCATGTTCAATTGTTTACTTATTGAGCTAAGTGTAGCTGACGATTTTGAGCACAATATATTTCAGGACCTATAGTTGATGGACACATGGACCATGAGGACCAAGGTGGAGAACAATAATGTTTTGAAGATTTTAACAATAATTAGAGTTTTATTCGATGATTTTATTAGATCTTGTAGTAGGGTTTATCAATCAATGTAAATTTCAGTACTTAGTTAAATAGGTTAGTTAATAGGGATTTGATTTAAAGCATGATACTAGTTTTATTTTACTTTCTGTTGTTTTCTATTTGAAGGATGTTATGTGATGAAATTTATTTTAATAACATTACTTTTCTATACTTAATCTTATATAATATCCTTAATTAAATGATACTTGGCTACATATCATTTATCCACTCCCATCTGGATATGGGGTGAGAGTTGCAAACTAGATTTGGGGACTCCAATGAGATCTCTAGATTTGGTTCGTGAAATTTTTTCACATTGAATAATATCTACTTGGATTGTATGGTTAGAGTTGGGGATCAGAATTTTGAGGCTGATCTCGTAGTTCTGTCTATGTCTGAGTTCAATATCATACATGGCATGGATTGGCTATCTGCCTATCACGCCAAGGTGGATTATTATGGTAAGGAAGTAACTTTTGACATTCCTAGAGGAGAGCCAATAAAGATCCTAAGGAAGGAAAAGGATGTATACCAAGAAGAATTTTTGGGATTGTTAGAGGGCAGCAAAGGAGAATCTTTGGAAGACATCCCATTGGTAAAAGAGTTTGAAAGAGTGTTTCAGGAGATTTCTGGACAACCACCGTTGAGAGAAGTGGAGTTTTGCATCGAATTGATGCCAGGCACTTCACCTATATCTTTGGCCACATATCGTATGGCACCGATGGAGTTGGAGGAACTCAAGGGACAACTTAATGAGTTAATGACTATAGGTTTCATTAGGCCGAGTGTTTCGCCGTGGAGAGCACTGGTACTTTTTGTGAAGAAGAAGGATGGGTCTATGAGGCTGTGCATCGACTATAGACAGCTAAATAGAGCTACCATCAAGAACAAGTATCCTTTACCAAGGATAGACAACTTGTTCGACCAACTTAGAGGTGCCAGATACCTTTCCAAGATCGACTTAAGTTCGGGATACCACCAACTGAGGATCCGGAATAGTGACATACAAAAGACAGCCTTCAGAACAAGGTATGGTCACTACGAGTTCGTGGTCATGCCCTTCAGTTTGACGAATGATCCAGCCACTTTTATGGATATGATGCACTGGGTATTCAGACCGTATTTGGATCAATTCATAGTTATATTTGTGGATGATATCCTTATTTATTCAAAGTCGAAGGAAGATCACGAGGAGCACTTTGGCATAGTTTTGCAGACACTGATGGATCATCAATTATATGCCAAATTCAGCAAGTGTGACTTCTGGAAGGAGGAAGTCAAATTCCTTTGACACGCGGTGTCAATAGCGGGGATATCGGTAGATCCTGCCAAGATCGAGGTTGTGTTGAGTTGGGAGAGACCCAAGAACGTGGTAGAAATCAGAAGTTTTATGGGTTTGGGTGATTACTACAAGAAGTTTGTAGAGGAATTTTCTAAGATCTATGCCCCATTAACGAACTTAACAAGAAAAGAAGTCAAGTTTCACTGGGATGACAAGTGTGAGGTAGCTTTCGAAGAGCTGGAGAAGAAACTTACATCAGCTCAAGTACTTGTAATTCCATTCAGTGGGAAGAAACTATCGGTGCACACAGATGTTTCACTGATGGGTTTGGGTTGTGTCCTTATGCAAGAAGGACAAGTTGAGGCGTATGCCTCCAGATAACTCAAGGTACACGAGCGTAATTACCTGACGCATGACCTGGAGTTGGCCGCAATGGTGTTCGCACTAAAGCTTTGGAAACACTACCTCTATGGAGAAGACTTTGAGCTCTTCACAGATCACAAGAGTTTAAAGTACTTATTCACACAAAAGGAGCTGAATATGAGACAGAGATGGTGGATGGAACTGGTCAACAACTACATCATGACGTTCCAGTACCACCCGGGGAACGCAAACATAGTTTCATATGCTTTGAACAGGAAGCCTCGAAATATGTTTTCATGTTTACTGAAGCAAGAATAGAGTCTGATTTAAGCCTTCAGTAACTTAAATGTCCAAGCAAGAGGCAAAGAGAATGGCAAGCTATTGCTTAGTTTGGTGGCGAGACCGTCAATTATGGACAAAATTGGACTGGGACAGAAATCAGATCTAGACTTATAGTCACTGGCAGAAGATGAGTCCAAGCCAGACTGGGTATTATCGGCAGATGGAGTGATCAGGTACCGGGGTAGACTTTGTGTTCCGAAAGACGAGACTGTTCGGAATGAGATACTTGGAGAGGCACACAAGTCCACGTATTTTATTCACCCTGGCGGTACTAAAATGTATCGAGATTTGAGAAAGGCTTACTAGTGGTCTGGCATGAAGAGAGATGTAGCACAGTATGTGGCTCGATGCCTTACATGCCAGCAGGTCAAGGTTGAACACATGTGGACAGCCGGATTACTTCAACCATTACCAGTTGCGAAATGGAAATTGGAGCACGTGACTATGGACTTCATAGTCTGGTTTCCCAAGTCAGGAGGGGGAAGTGATTCCATTTGGGTGATAGTGGATAGACTGACCAAATCCGCTAACTTCTTACCCTTGAAGGTTACGGCTTCTATAGATGAAATGGCTCGACTTTATGTCATGGAAATAGTGAGAATACATAGGGTGTCAGTTAGCATCATGTCTAACAGAGATTCCAGATTCACATCAGAGTTTTGGGTGAGCTTACAGAAGGCTTTAGGCACACAACTAGACTTCAGCACTGCCTTCCACCCACAGACTGATGGATAGATCAAAAGAGTCAATCAGATACTGAAAGATATGCTACGGGCATGTATTTTAGATTTCAAGGGGAACTAGAGTCACCATCTTCCTTAGGTAGAAGTCTCCTACAATAACAATTATCAGTCTAGTATTGGGATGGTACCGTTTGAGGCTTTGTATGGGAGACCGTGTAGATCACCTGCGTGTTGGACCAAAGTGGGGAAAAGCAATGTACTTGGAGCTGAAATCATCCAAGAGACAACTGAAAAGGTGAAAATTATCAGAAAGAGACTACTAGTAGCTCAGAGTCAACAGAAAAGCTACGCAGATAGTAGAAGAAGAGAGCTAGAATTTGAAGTGGGTAATCACATGTTCTTAAAGGTTTAACCGATGAAGGGTTTTATGAGATTTGGGAAGAAGGGAAGTTAGTGCCTCGCTCCGTTGGACCCTTCGAGGTGTTAGAATGCATCGGTAAGGTGGCATACCGCTTAGCCCTGCCATATCAGTTGGGAGCAGTCCATAATGTCTTCCATGTCTCTATGCTAAGGAAGTACGAACATGATCCTACGCACGTCATTGATTGGACTGATTTACCTAAAAGGGACGATGCAACATATGAAGAAGTGCTGATACGAATCATGACCCGAAAAAATAGAAACTGAGGACAAAGACCATTCCATTAGTAAAAGTACAATGGAATCATCATGATGAAGCAGAAGCCTAGTGGGAACTAGAATCGGAGATTCAAAGGCGATACCCGACACTATTCGATGATCGAGGTATGTATTTAAATTTCGAGGATGAAATATCCTAAAGGGGGAGAATGTAGTGACCTTGACCTTACCCTTTTATTTAATTATTAAATGGTAGTTAATCCTAATTAATACCTTAGGAGTTAATTGATGTTAAAATGGCTGGAATGGACATATGTGTAAATATGATAAGTTAATGATCAATTATGTTATTATATGATTTCGGTGTAATGGGTCTGGACCCAACTAAACTAAATTACAAATCAAGAGGGCTAGCCAAATAGGCCCATTGGGCAAGGTAAGGGTACTATAGACTTTTACTACCTAATTTGAATTGAAGAGAGGGAGATAATGGGTTATCCCACTAACACACGTTCTATCTAGAAAAGAGAAAGTGTTTCACACGATCAAACAAGGAGAGGAAAAAGGGTTTGGCAGAAATCTGGTTTTGGAAAGAAGAAGAAGATGAAGGAAAAGAAGATTAGTGATCTTCGTTGGTGAAAATCTATCTACATCAAATTTGCATAAACGAGGTAGGGATTCCTGTGTTTCTATGGTAACTTCCTTTATGAATGTTTTTGATGCTATAGATATAGGAACGATTGTATGATCATGAATGTTCTGCATATTAGATCTAAGATCTAGAGAAAATAGTAGGAAGAATGCTATGATGTTTGTTTTACATGATCAATTGATGTTATTGTGTTTACTATACTATTTTGTGCTTTTAAGAAATATATTCATGTTCTTAGATCTATGAGAATAAACTAGTTTTATGTGCTTGAGGTTTGGATCATATGAGTAAGTTTTAGGGATTGATTTATGATCATGAATGCCGTAGAAAACACTAGGATTGAGTTGAGGAACAAATCCCTAGAAGAAAACCCAGAAACTGGCCAAATTTGACATTCAGTAGTAGTCTCGGCAGCTACGGAGCAGTTACCAAGATCACCCAAATATTCTAACTCTCTGGACTTGCTACCGAGCTTCTCGGTAGGAGTCTCGGCAGCTACCGAGTAGCTACCGAGGACCAATGAGCTTCAAATTTTATGGGAAGGTTCCTCATTGAGTTGTGCACATGCCTGCATAATTGTTCTATGTGCAAAAAGTCTAGAAGTGGTCGAATCATAAAAAGAAAAGGAGAATGTCATAATTTTTGGATTTTTGGAATGATTCGAATGGAATATGAGGCAATATTGATTCAAAGGGTATGGATATGTTCATAGGACCTAAAGATAAGCTTAATATGAGTAAAGATGGTTTCTTAGGACTTAGTTGATCAATTGGTGCATTTGGCATCCAATGTTGACTTAGGTTTGACATGAATAACATCCATATGGCTTATGCTTGAAATTGATAATGTTTGACTTGAATGACTGATTGAGGGTACTGCGTGTATCCATGACTGTGTCTAATGTTTGTGTCTAATTGACTTGATTTATGATGTGGATAAGTGTGATTACACCGTGCGTGAAAGTCCCCAAAGGCAAGGCATGGAAGGGTGATTCCATCGTGGGTGAAAGTCCCTAAAGGAAAGGCCTCATAAGGGTGATTACACAGTGGATGAAAGTCCCTCAAGGAAGAGCTCGATTACAGGTAATCTTTCACCGTGGGTGCAAGTACCTACATGGAATGTGAACTAAGGGTGTTGTCACGACCCAAACCAGTCTAAATCCGTGGATCCATAACTGGGTCGGATTGCGACTCTCACCCCATATTGCTATGGGAGTGGCAAGCAATATAAGAACATAAGCGGAAGTATAATATAATAGTTCTAATAAAATATAAAGTAATAATTACAATGTTCCTTTAATAGCACAAATTCTAAAAATTAACTAGCTAATCTATATCAAATATGTTCTAAATTCTATCTTTAGATTCCCATCCCTCTTTAGTGGTCTATCTTCCTATAATAACCTAAAAAAAAAACCAATATAATATCCGTAAGCCAAAGCTCGTGTGAGTAGACTTTTAAAGCAAGGTATTGACTCAACAATCAATGCTACTACAAAATATATATTACAATATGATGATCTGAAATATATATAATATGATAATAAAATCTAAATAATGAGGTAGGATGATAATGATAAATAAACAACAACATGTTCTCTCACCAAATCTCACCTTGTTTTGTATCTTAAGGATATCACATGGTCTTTTTATCATGATATATGCCTAAGTCTATATGATAATCATATCTTGTGCATCATACACAAGATAACATCAATAATATCAACAAACACATGATAATGCAATATGCATGAAGTCTGGTATTCGAATGGTTCAAATCCCCACACTAACCAATCAATTACATTGAGCAAGAATGTCTTCTCGAACCATTCTCCCGCATACACGGTCACTCTCAATGAAAGATATTCTATGTGCGCATCATAGTTTTAAGGGTTTTCGACCAAGAGGGAACAATTCCCCCACTTATTTTCGGTAGGGCAATGCAAAATCCAAGGTGTCACATAATTAGGGCTAACCCAGTAGAAAAGTGAATAATCCGAATACCTAAAGGTTGACTCTTTTGATTCAGATTGGGAACCCCATTTAAGGCATATCCCAAATCCTTTCATCTTACCACGAGTATTTTGAGTCCCATACCTCTCACATTGGGCGAATAAACAATAGTCTCTCAATGGACTGAAAAATTGGTATAACTTGCCTTCAGTCTCAGGCAGTATACATATTGGTAAAGTCAAATAAAAAGCCTTCTCGGTCGGGATTTTATATGCAACTCATTTATTCAGGTATATTTATTAATGCAATTCAACCACAATAAATCACATCCCATATATTCACATCAGCATGAACATGAGCACAATCTCATGATACTAAGCTACTAATAATCACATAATATACCCATAAATATATGGTCTGCCGCACAAGGTACATGATGATGGAATTGTACATAATATAGTTTAATATGATAAGTTTTATGGAATTTAGATGTTCTCATAACAAGGTTATGCTATCAACAACAAAGATAAAATCTCATAAATAATGCATACAACAGTTAAGGATCAATTCTCATGACAACAAGTACTCAATTGACATCATTAAATTTAAAGGGCTTCTTATATCATTTAGAGGGTTAAGAGGATCATATTAGTTCATAGGAATCATTGAAATAATTTAGGTCAAAGGCAATTTCAGTGGCTTGTTCCATTACCAATGTTGAAGGGATGGTTAAATTAGCAAGTTGAAGGGTTATACTTAACCGGCAGGGTGTCGGCAGGGTGACGGCAAGCTGGTTGGATCATCCCACAGGGCAGTGGCTGGCTTGGCTCAACCGACAGGATACTAGAAGGATTCCGGCACACCGGTTGGGCTAGGCTAGTACGGTCTAGCTCAACCGGCAGGGTGTCGGCATGATGCCGGCACACTGGTTGAGGTCCGGAAGGCTGGGGCAGCAACCTGTCTTTGCCCAGATCAAGGTTTTATGCACCCGACAGGCTAACCGGCACACCGGTTAGGCTGCCGATGCAGGAAAGTGGATTTAAAGCTTGGAATTTCACAGGGTGGTTTATCTAAACCTCCTAGGGATTCGTTCATCATTTCTTGGTCAATTTATCAATTAGATCATAGCAAATATCAACAATACTTATCAGTCTTGGTTCTTCGTTTATTTAATGGTTTAATCTTGACATGAAATACACAAGTGATTAATATCATGCAATCTTTTTGGGTTTTATTAGTAAGATCATGGGAAGGGTTTTGCAAGCATAAAGAATGGAATTCTCCATGATGTGACATTAGATGAAAAATAAATACACAAGAATAAAGGATAACTCACATAAAGATGTTGAAGATCTGCTGCCATTGAAGAACTTCTAGATCTCTTCTAGTTTTCTAATCTCTTAATCTTCTTCTTGTTCTTCCTAGGCGATCCCACGAATTTAGATGTGTTTCTAAGGTTTAATTTTCTTAATTAGTCTTCTTTAACATGTTTTAGGAGTTAGAATTACATTTGGATTGATAGTTATAGTTTATCTGTAAGTCTAAAGTCTAAGTTTGTTTTTGTCTTAGTCCTTAAGTTACCTAATTAATTTAGCACGAAAATTAGGTATTAAATAATCTAATTAGGCCTTAGTTAATTCAATTGGGCTTTAATATTAATGGGCCTTACTGAAGTCTAGCTTAATTAAGTATTATAGTTAGGTCTTGTTTGGCTAGTCTAGATATTCCATTATCCTTTTTTTAGTTAAGTTTTAAAGCTTAGTTAATGATCCTAATTCCTTTACTATAGTTTATAATATTAATTATATATTGTTATAATGGTAATCTTAGGTTAGATTCTGGGTGTGAAGGGCTTAATTACCATTCTACCCTTTATATTAAGGATCTTTTTAATCTGTATTTTTCAAGTCTTTACACTCTATCCTCCTTAAGAGAATTTCGTCCTCGAAATTAATCTAGGTGTTCTAACTGATTTTAGTCCAATAAGATTTTTAAATATTATGTTTTTATTCTATTGAAGTAGATGATATGTATATGTAATTTAAATTATTCTTTTAAGTCTGTGATTTAGTAATAAATGTTCATGTTCTACTGTACTTATTTGTCTTGGTTTATTAGAGTGATAAAATCTTGAGTCCAATTTTCTGGTTTATCCTTATTTGAATCTTAATGTGTATGTAAGGTAAATAATATGTGGATAAGTTATTTATTTATCTTTCCAATTGTATAGATAATTTCAGTTATAAGGTCATGAATTTGTGTTTATAAGTTTTAGAGTTAGTTAATGCTTAAAATATGTATGTTGCTTAGTTGAATAGATTTTTAACTTAATTATTTCTTATTAGTCTCAATGGAAGCAATAGGAAGGAAAGATGGAAATTCATTGCTCAAAGGGAAAGACCTACAAACAAGAAAGGAAAGAGTACATAATCAAACTGAAACAACTATTACCTAAGAAAGAAAATAAAATGCCCTAAGGCAACAATGAAACTCTAAAAACAACTGTAAAGAACTACAACAAAACATTAACTAGAAACTAGAAATAACATCCAAGGGAAACATCAGATCAAAAGACTGCAGATGGTGATGAAGATGGTGGTGACGGAGATGAAACTGTTGTAGGAGGAATGGCAGTAGGTGGGATAGCATCACTCGATCTCCTGCAGCCAAAGATCCTCCTAACATAGCGAAGAGTCATGTCCACGCTCTTTTGGAGCTTGGGCATATCCTCTCTGCTCTTCTTCCGCTCGGTATGAGTCTCCTCAAGTTCTGCACGGTTCCTCATAAGCTCTGAAGTAATCTCCCTCCTAGACTCGTGGCTGGTCCTCTCTAAAGTTGTTTGTCTGTTCTCTACACTCATGTCCCTCTTGGTATAGTGCTGTGGAAAAGGAGGAACACTCGTGCTAGGCCCGGTTGATGTAGATCATCGGAGATGAACCGGAGTAGATGGCTCTGGAGGAGGCTGCTCCTGAGGAATGTCAGGCTACTCAAAAAACCTTTCTGGAACTTCCCTGGGCATATCCTTCAAGTTCATGAGGCTCAGATGTCAATAATTAAGAGTTACGATGGTGACGACATGGTCTCTGTGAGGTAAAGACAACATCCATCTCCTAGCTAGCTCACACATCAGACATGGGAAAGGTAAGGGTCCTCACTTCATACTCTTCACATACCTGATGATATGGTGGATGATGATGGAAGGAAGGCAAAGCAGCTGACCAGTAGCTACTACATACATGATATGGATCATGGTGGTACTGGGCTCGATCTGGTTCCCTTGCCTAGGGTAAACATTCCTAAGAAAGATCTTATGAAGGTTGCAGTATGTAGGAAGAAGTCTCGTTGTTGTAAGAGATTTATCCTTATTCCACGGGACATCTTGTCCACATAAGACCTGATTGATCACAGGTTTCTCTGTAGGGTCAAAAACTGGAAGGTTTGTGAAGTTGTTGTTCATAGGGACTTTCAAATTTCTAGAAACTAATTGAAGGTTTAGGGTATAGGTTTGGTCAATAATGGTAAAGGTAATGGTCATGGAATTAGTATCGTACCCAGTAATGAAATCATATATCTCTTGGGCCAAGGAAGGGTATGCCTTTCCTCCCCAAGACAATATGGGTACCCAACCCAATGGATGTAAGGTCTCGACTACTCGGTACACGGCTACATGGTTGGGAACGGTTTGTCTCTCTAATAGGATAGACCTATTCCTATACACACTAGGAGTGTTAGGGTTATCAGTATGAATTTCTAAGTCAGGTTCTTCTTCTTCTACTTCTTCTTCTTCTATTTCTGGCATAAATTCCTATTCTTCCTGGGGTTCGGGTGATGGAGACCTCCTAGAGGAAGAAGCCCTAGTTACTCTAGTAGTTCTAGAACTCTCAGGTTGCTAAGATTTATGGGTTCTCTTGGTTCTAACCATGGTTCTAAGATTTAAGAAAAAAGAAGAAACTAAAGAAATCTTAAAATCTGGAAATGAAAAACTAGGTTAAAGAACTTACCACAAGATTTGATGAT
>JAUPMG010180883.1:0-10393 GCA_031762675.1 Pachysandra terminalis
TTGTAGATTTTTAGTTCAAGGTGTATTTAGTTACTTATATCTTACTAGAACTGTTTGAACTTCCGCTTATGTTTTGATTTTCCGTAGCCACACCCGTAGAGATACGAGGTGAAGGTTATACCTAAACTGGAAAACCTATGAAATCGGGAATTTCCGGTTCTGGTCGTGACAACCGAGCCCCAATAAGACCCATTTTACATGGGCCATAGGGTTTGGATGCTTGTGTTGTGTGTGGTGTTATTTTGTGGGAATTATATGTGTGTGAGATTTTGTACAGCAAAAGGTGTCAAAAGCCTCAGTTTGCAGTGTGTTGTGACTATGTATGGTATACTACGATATATGATGAGGTTTCTAGTGAATTATAACTGAGATATGTATTGTGGTATGATATTGGGTGAAAATGGCCAAAGACATTAGATGTGATGGTTTATGATGTGTAAGTCCTATATGAATCCCATGTGGCTGTGATGTGTATGTGAGTGATGCTAGATGCAATCACTAGTAATGAATGCTTAAGAGTGACTTTAGAAGAGTATACTGTGTAATAAGTTTGTAGAATGATCGTAGAGTGATCATTGTTGGTTTTCATAATTCTTGAGATAAGAGGGTTTGTTGGAACTATGACAGGGTGTATTCCTACCATGAGTTGTATCCCTTAAAAGGAAGAGGGTTATTTCTACCATGGGTTGTATCCCCTAAAAGGATGAGGGTGGTTTATGTCATGGGTTAGCATCCCCTAAAAGAAAATGGTTAATAATGTTTTTAGAACTCTTGAGATAAGAGGTTTTGCTGTGATTGTTTTAGCACATTCCTGGGATAGAATTCCCTAGAGGAGATGTGGAAGTGATTCTATGGTTAGGCTTGGCCTAACACCCCCTTCATGCATTCATTTCATCATCTTCATTCCATCATAAGCATTTTGCATCATAACTTAGCATTTCACTTGCATTCTTGAATGTGATTGTCATTTCATCATTTGTATGCTCATGTTGTGGTCATTTGCATGGATTGCATAGTTGTTGTGTAATGTATGATTTGCTGATTGAATTGATGTGTATGAAGTGAATGCATAATTGTTGTGTGATGTATGGTTTGCTGATTGAATTGTTATATATATGAAGTGAATTGTGGATTATGAGGAAGAATGTTACAACATGGATACAACCATGAGAGTTGGTGGTCTTATAAGAGATGATATTTTATCATGGCAGAGTTCATGAGGATATAGGTGTAATAACCCAACCAAAATATATGACTAATCTGTAACTAATACAAGTAGAGGAGTTAGGATGTAATTAATATAGGGGTTACTTTAAAATTTTAGTAAGTTAGTTACAGATTTGACTTTGATTGTTTGTGATTGGTGGGCTGCACTATAGGAAACTAAAGTGCTTCACACACAATCATAACTCTTTAAGTTATAATGTGTGGCTAGGATCTTGTAGGAACTTTTAATCTTAATCTAAGGGCTGGTATTTAATTTAGATTAATTATAACTTAAGTAGGACTCCAATTAAATAAGATAATTTAATATTAGTTCTAGACCAATTAAAAACCAGATTAGAAAACAAGTAACCAATTATAACTAGGATTGAATAATATATATAACTTCATTAGGATTCCAAACCAGATTAGAAAACAAGTAACCAATTATTGGGGCATGACACCTCTGGACTGAGATTGGGGGTGTTATCCTAAACCTGGTCGTGTAGCCCACAAGGGAAAGATCTAGGCTAAATGAATAAGAAAACAATGTAAAAAGTAAATTAGTAAACAAAAGATAAAAAAGGGAATTACCTAATGGAGATAGAGATAAAATAAGCAAGGATTCTATGGGAAATCATTTCCTATCTAATCCAAAGAGTTCAAAGTCAAAAAGGGGGAGATTTGAATTAAAGATCAGAATGGAGATCTAGACCTAGTCGCCTGAAGAGGGAAATAAGGAGATCTAAGAAAAGAAACAGAAGGATGAGAAGAAAAAGGAAGAGGACTATAACCTACTATGATTGAGGAAGAGAAAAAGAGAGAAAGGAAAAGAAAAAAGGAAGAGAGAAGAGAAAGAGAAAGAGAAAAGGAAGAGGAGCAAAAAGAAAAAAAGGTAATGATGATCCTCAAAGCCCAAAAAGTTGCAGAAAAAGGGTTTGAGAAGAAAGAGGTAGGTGTTTCCTTGGATATTATCCTAAACACTTGCATGAGAATATGATAACTGTATTAGGTATATTGATTAGGTTGGATTTGCATGAGAAATATGCTAGGAATGCACTAGATATGATTTTTTTGCTATGATTCAATAGAGATTGATTAATATGTGATGGGAGCATGATTTGTATGATAATATAATAACCTAATGTACTTATGATGCTTAAAGATGTATTTGATGTGTAGAATATTGAATAAGACGTATTTTTGTATAATCTGTGAATTCCGGAGTGTAAACTGAGTTTTTTGGACAAAATAGGAAGGGTGCTTATTTTAGAAGCTTTTGGAAAAAATTTCTGGGTTGGTACAAGCCTCGGCCCGACCTTTGGTCCGACCGAAGCATTGACCAAAATCACCAAACAAGGCTAAAATCCCTGGTCCAGCGATTGAGGATGAGGATGAACCGAAATGACTGATCGGAACCTTCAGCCTGACCTTTGGTCGATCGAAAGTTGCGACCGAAGCCCAATAAACCCAATTTGTGGAGGGTAGTTAGCATATAGCCCTGATAGGTTGAGTATGATGATAGTTTTGCTTAGAAAAATGTGTAGTAATAATTGTGCAACTATATGACTTTATGTGCTTATGTTTTGGTGTATTGTGAACTATTCTAGTATTTTTATTCTTCAGGACTGTGTGATGTGTGATACCTATGTAATATGAGTATGTTTGAAGTATGGGCACTGTGAGTTTGGGAGTGATCCTGTAAGGCTCACTGGGTTACTTCAGAACTCCCCTTCGGGAGGAGTGTCTGTTGATTTTATGTGTTGTGTTTTAAGAACTCCTAGGAGGGTATGATGCTGTGATAATGGTACAAGTCTATTAGGGTGATTTCTACCAAGGGCTAACTTGTCCCCTAAAAAGGAAATGAGGTGGTTCTACCATGGGTTAACTTGTCCCCTAAAGAGAACGCGGTATTTTTTGCCCTGGGTAACTTGTCCCCGGAAAGGAAATGTTATGGTGTATTCCTAACTTTGGGTACCCAATCCCTGAAAGGAAATGCTTTGTGTTATGGAACATTCCTTGGGTAATAATACCTGAAGGAGATGTGGTGTGATTACATGGTTATGCTAGGCCTAACAACCCTACATTTCATATAATTTTCATCATGTGCATATGCATCATGCCATTCATCTCATGTACATATTGTGTATATATGTCATTTCATCATTAAATGCTTTGTGTTGTGTGCATCTTCATTGGTTGTGTAATTGTGTTGTGATGTTTGAATGTGGTGTGTGTTTGTCAACGAGAGATTATGAGGATTTATGGTTTCATGAGAGTGTTTTCAGCATGATTAGGATCATGAGTTATGGTTATTTGCATTGGGTCTTAGCATGATGATTTTTATGAGAATTGTGGAATTTTATGATGTTTGTGTTTGGTTAGAATTATGGTTTTTCTTGTGATGTGTATGAGAAAGTTAAGAAATGTCATGCCTAATACTATGATATTAAATTATGTGATTGTAATGATTGATGTGAGAAGAATGTAATATAGGAAGATGGTATTATGTGATTACGGTGTGAGACCGACAACATGATTACCAATGTGAATGTTGTGATATATATATATATATATATATATATATATATATATATATATATATATGTATGTATGTATGTATGTATGTATGTATTGTGCAGAAACTGCATGAAATTGGATGTTGTTATATGACTGTGAGTTTGTTTATGGTAGTTTCCTTGGATTTACCTATTAAGCCTCTAAAGCTCACCCGTACTTACAACAGGTTATCCACAAGTGTAATGGCTGAACCTGGAGGGCGAGAGTGCTTGAGAAACGATTGATGATATGGATTTTATAGACAATGACAATTTATTTACTTTATTTTATGGGTTTATTTTATTTATTTTGGCTCAATTGGGCAACTAATTGTATTTGATTTTATAGTTGGTTTGGAAATCGTGCTAGGATTGATTAAGTTTTAAATTTATGAGACTTCCTCTGGATATTTAGTATACTCTGATGGACGATTTAATTGGTTTGGCCGCATTCGAGGTTTGGATCCGATGGTCATTTTCTCTGGAAATCCTCGAGATTTCATATCTTAGATTCGAGGCGTGACATAAGGAAATACCATTCTCATTGTGCATAATTTTAAATCCTAATTGCACATCAACCTCTCCCAAATCCTTCATATCAAATTTAAAAATTAAGAATTTTTTAGTGTTTTTCACTATTTCAAGTTTTCCTCCCAATATAAGCATATCATCTATATATAAGCAAATAATCACACCATCATTAGTTTCAAATTTAGAATACACACATCTATCAAAATCATTTATCTAATATCCACAAGATACTAACACACTATCAAATTTTTCAAGCCATTGTTTAGGTGCTTGTTTTAAGCCATATAGTGATTTGACTAGCTTACACACTTTCTTTTCTTTATCTTGAGCTATAAAACCTTTAGATTGATCCATATATATTTCTTCTTCTAAACCGACATTTATAAACGTCTTTTTAACATCCATTTGATGTATAATTAGTTTATGTATAGAGGCTACATCAATTAACACTCTTAATGGTAGTCATCCTGGTTATCTGCGAGTATGTGTCAAAGTAATCTATATCTTCCTTTTGACTATATCCTTTAGCTACTAGCCTTGCTTTAAATTTTTCTGTTAAACCATCAAGTTTTAATTTCTTTTTAAATATCCATTTACAACCTATAGGTTTGCAACCAAGAGGCAAGTCAACCAAATCTCAAGTATGATTTGACATAATTAATTCAATTTCATTGTCGATTGTCTCTTTCCAGAATATTAAGACTGGAGAAAACATAGCTTCCTTATAGGTTATTAGATCATTGTCCACTTGAGAACTATAAAAACCATCTCCTAAGTTGGTTTCTTTATTAACTCTTTTATTTTTTCTTGGTTCAATTTTGAGGTTTTATTCTTCTTGTATTTTCCTTGTTTCACAAGTTGACTCTTGGTTTATTGTTTCTTTAGGTACTTTTTCCTTCATATGAAAGATACGCTCAAAAAATTCAACATCTCTAGATTCAATTAATGTGTTTTCTTCTAGTACATTGTTTGTAGATTTAAGTACGGATGATGGGCCAATTTGGAAATTGATTAAATCCAATCATTCTTTGACACGTGGTACGGTCAATATACAAAGACTTTATTTTGGAAATTGTTTAAAAGTATATTTCGAGATCCTACTCAAATTAGGTCTCGAATCACATACTCGAAAGGGAACTTTCGAAACATGAAAAACATATTTAGGTTAACCACCTACCAGTATTTCGAAGTTATATCTCGAAATAATTAGTATTTTGTACTTCTTCGGATGTACTTGACTATTTCAGACGATGCCATTGGAGGATTATTGTCTCAAGCAGATGATCACGGAATTGAAAAACTAGTATATTACATCAGCAGAATTTTGCGAGGAGCAGAAGTGAAGTATTCACAACTAAACAAACTATGCCTTTCCCTATATCATGTAACTCGAACGTTGAGACATTACCTTTTGGCATGTCCAACTATTCTAGTTACTCGCTCAAATCCTATCAAGTATTTGTTGTCTCAACCTGTTTTACTTGGAACATACACAAAGTGGTTATTGTAACTATCAGAATTCGACATCATGTGCAAAACTCCTAAAAGCTTCAAAGGACAAGCAATAGCTGACTTGCTTGCTGCCTTCTCGAAAGTTCAAGATGAAGAGATACCTGAGTTCGAAATTGCTTCTGTGGAAGATCAGGAATGACAAATGAAGTTTGATGGATCTTCTAATTCAAATGGAGGAGGTGCTGGAATTGAGTTCACCTCAACTGATGAGCATCACTTGTATTATTCTTTTAGGCTAGACTTCGTGTATTCCAATAATAGAGCAGAATATGAAGCCCTACTTATGAGGTTAATTATGGCTAAGCAGATGGAAATGCAGAAGTTGAGAATTATGGGAGATTCGAAAGTCATCATTTCTAAAATTAATGAAGATTTTGTTGTTAAGGAACATGAGTTGGTTCCATACAGAATAGCAATCAGAGTATTAATGATAAAATTTGTGGAATATATCCTGATGCATATTCCAAGAGCCAAGAATCACCAAGCGGATATTTTGGCTAATTTGGGATGTAGGTTGAGTTTGAATGAAGATTCTCAACAAATTGAAGTTATTCGAAATGTCCTACCAGCAACAATGGATCCCGAGATAGAGCAAGGAGATATTCCATCAAGTGATTGGAGATATGCTATTCTACACCAACTCAAACATTCAACTACAGTTTTCGAAATTCCTATTCGAAAATTATCAAGTTTTGTTGAGGTTGGTCACATCTTGTATTTCAAGGCTTCGAATGGAGTGTTACTTCAATGCATTGGAAATGAGGAAGCACAACAGATACTCGAAGATATCCATGAGAAGGCTTGTGGAATTTCAGATTCCATTCCTTTGTATTGAAGACTGCAAAGATTTGGAGTTTACTGGCCCACTATGTCCTTAGACTCTTTGAAATTGCAACAAAGCTGTGTTGGCTGCCAAAGTATTCCTGACATCATGGAGGTATGCCCTATCTTTGTAGAGGAGGAAGATTGGAGAAGACCTTTCATTCATCTTTTGAGAGATGGTTTTCTACCTAACAATGCTTATGAAACCCATCGTATTCGAAGAAGAGTTACATGTTTTCGCTTTCAAGACGAGTATTTATTTCGAACTAATACAGATGATAAGTTACTTAGATGTCTTGATCCCGAAGAAGCAGCAATTGTACTTTGAGAAGTACATTCTGGAGCATGTGGAGCTCATCAAGGTAAAAGGAAATTATATGAGTAGATTCGAGATATGGGATATTATTGGCCTTCGATGAAAGAAGATGCTTTCGAGTATGCTAAGAAGTATTCGAGATGTCAAATACAAGGGGATATTCCAAAAAAACTTCCTCGAAGCATGCAGTCCATTACTACTCAATATCCATTCCACACCTGGGGGCTGGATTTGATTGGTCCAATCAATCCTCATAGTTGAAGGGGACATACATGGATCTTGGTGACTACAGAATATTTCATCAGGTATGTAGAAGCTATTTCCCTGAAGAAAGCAACAGGAGCTGCTGTGTCTCAATTCATCAAATAATATCTTATTGTTCGAGGAGGAGTGCCTCGAAGGATCATTACTGACAATGGTTCTTCATTCTTGAATCGTCAAGTTCGAGAAATGCTTGCAAGATATAATATCATTCACAACAAATCAATTAGATATTACCCTCAAGGTAATGCTCAAGTAAAAGCTACGAACAAGACATTGATCAGGTAGTTGACCAAGCTGACTTATGATCATCCTACTCATTGGCACGAGCACTTGTTTGATGTTCTATGGGCATATAGAGTATTTAAACATCGAGCTACTAAAGAAATTGCTTTTTCTTTAGTATATGGAATGGAAGCAACTATGGTTGTTGAATTGCAAATTTCTTCAGCCCGTATATTACAAGCTGCTGAGATGGATTAGGATACTCATGATTTGATGGCAATTCAAATGCAGCAGATAGATGACTTAAGTAAAAGAAGACAACAGGCATTAGCAAATAACTTACAGTATCATCAAGTCATTTTAAAAGCTTATCAAAATAAGGTATCTCCTCGAGACTTCCAAATAGGAGAATTAGTATTTCAAGCCTCATTCTATGAGAGGAGTAATACTACTAAACAAAAATTTGCAAAAATGTGGGATGGACCTTTTGAAATACTAGAAGCCTATCTTTCAGGGTATTAAAAGATTACTTTACTTGAGGAAATGCACAAGAAGAATTAGTCAATGGAAAATGGCTAAAGCATTATTATTTCTGAAAAGAAATTGTAAAGAAAAACTCATGTATGAAAGGAAATTTTCATTGATTTTCAATCTTGAAAATACATTTCCTTCGGAAAAATATGTGATGTTACAATTATTCCAGAAATTTCAGAATTTTTTTTCGAATTCTCTCCCACCTTTGTCTCGAGCAATTGTATATATTGTGCAAGGCCTTCAACTTCCTTTTCCTTATTTCAAAGGATTTCTTGATGATGGCCAACTCTTTCTTCTTGTCTTCAAACTCTTGGGTGCTAGCAGAAAGCTTTTCAAGAGTTGCATTCTTCTGAATTTCTAGTTGAACCTTCTCTTGAAAGCAAAAGAGAGTCTTCTCTAGATTGTAGAAATGAACCTTCAACTATTCGACATTCAAACCCAAATCTTCGATGCTTGAAAGCAAAGTTTTCCAATGCTCAACATCTTCCGAAGTCAAAGAACCAAAAGTTTTGTTAGGCATTTTTTTGAAGAAGTGCACATAACTCTTGGTATCCTGCACTCCTTCTGTATGAAGAGGCTACTCTCACATTTTCATAAATATCCCCGAAAGCATCAAAAATGGCATCCATCCACTTAGACATATGAGAAAAGATCATGTATGTTCCTTCATACAAAAATAAGCTGAGTAGTTGCAAATTCAGATCTTTTCCTCTTTCGAAGATTGACTCTTGGAAGACTCGAAGAAGAAGAAGCTTCAACATCTACCTTACTAGAAATAGTAATAAACGTTGAAGTCACAACTCGAGCAATAATAGAGGATGGAAGGACTGTGCTGGTAGAAGAAATTGCGACTTCTGGATCAACGATATTCAAAATACAGACTTTTGCAATTTCAGCAGGACCTTCAGTAATAGTTGAATCAACAACTCTTGTAATATCTGGCATAAGACTTTGTGCAAGAGGCAATTGATCATCATTAACAATAGGAGTAAATGATTGGAGAAGAAGCAGTAATAGTTGGTATTTCAGAAATAGATGAAGAAGAGGGGCTGTGGGAAGAGGTTGTTCTTCATGGACTTGAACATTAGCAAGAGGAATATTTTCTTCCTGAATATCAGCAGAAGGAATATTTTCTTCTTTAGAAACAAGCTGTTCTTCATGGGTTTGAACATCCTCATGGATATGTTCCTCTCTATTCTCGTTTTCTTCTTCCTCTATTTCCTCCTCTTCAATTTCCTCTTCTTCTCCTTCTGATTCTTCCTCTTCAGAATTTTCTTCATCAATTTCTTCAAAGCTTGAGATTCTGATGGAAGATTTTGAAGTCTCCATTTTATCTTGAATTGGATATGTATCCTCTAGAGTTGACACATCCATACTACCTTCTATCTGTTGCTGCGCTGGCTCTTGCTCTACAATAGATGTCAGTTGTTGTTTTCGAGCCTGCCTAGCTTTCTCTTTTTCAACAACATGAATGGCATATTCATTCAATAGGGAATCATAGCTCATACGCTATGTCTGAGGAAGACCAAGATTGGCTAGCCCTCTTTCAGCCCGCAGCTTGGTTACCCTCATCTCGAAATCAATTTTTCTCATCTCCAGAAAGTCAGGAGCATGCTTGTCAATAAACTCCTTGGGAATTTCTAAATGAGTCCTAGTCATTTCCTGAAGATATTTAAAGTTCAGAATTCTCTTTCCAAATATTATTTGAAGAAGAGAGGAAAAGAAGAAGATTCGAAAGAATACATACCAGAGTTAAAGTATTTTTTGCTGAAGAATGCTTTATCATTTCATCAGTTGAGAGAAGTTTTGTTCTTGCACCCACAAGTTCTTCTCTCTTCTTACCTTTCCCAGGTTGAGCTGAAAATTCGAAAGACATGAATGTTGATATTCGAACTACATAGATATATATATATACAGAAAACAACATTAATTTGAAGTTTACCTGAAGGGGATGATTATGCAGAGGAAGTGCCTTTATCCTTAGGCAATATAGTAGCAAGAGGAGTGTGATGTAGTGACCCAGAACTGTAATTAACAAATTAATAAATATTGTATATAGGATACATTATTGGGGCTAATTGGATTAGTGGGCTTGGCCCAGTACTGTATGTATGGATTCTGGAATTTAAGAGTGGGCTTGTGGGCTTATAGGATTACGGGGTTTATTTAATGAAAATGTAATTAGGCTAGGGGTCAAACTGTGAGTATAATTAAAATAGGGCTAAGTTTGTAAATTACCAGAGTTGGTTGAACCGTTCAAAGGAGGAAGGCGATTGAATTGGTCGTAGTTGTGAGCATTAAGAGGAGGGTCGTTACATCTAATAGTGGGATGAGGGAGAGGAAATAGGGGAGACAAACCACCCTTAACCTCTCCATCTATCATCCGTTTGATTTCAGAAGTTTGAGAGAAGAGGGAAAAGAAAGAAAGAAT
>JAUPMG010180894.1:0-10393 GCA_031762675.1 Pachysandra terminalis
TTCCAAAACAAAATCCTTATAACACAACCCAACCCTGAACTGATTACCTTACCCACCCCCCCCCCAAAAAAAAAAAAAAAAAAAGTATATGAAAACTCCATCTCTCTCTCTGTTTTTTTTTTTCCCTTTTCCTTTACTTTATTTTCTGGTGATACACCTAGGCCATGTAATTTTGTTCTTCTCTCATCTCGCAACTTCTATCTTTATTTATCCATCTCTATCCTTCAGTGACCGGTTAACCATTTGCTGCATTATCTTTTATTTGTCATTTTTACTTATCCATCTCTTCTCTCTATCCTTCTTTCCTCATAAAATTATAGCTGTTTATTACCTTTTTTTTCTTATTTCTTTTTTACTCTTTGGAAGGTTGCAAAAGAGGTCTCAAAGACCTTTCAGTTACTGCAAAGTAAGGAAAAAAAAAGGATGCATATGTAGGCAGCTAATCTGTTAATTACCAATTTATCCATGCAGCCTTTTGTTAGTAATTGAAAAATCAACCTTATAATTCTAATGTTAATTTCAAATATAATATCATCATCAAATGCTTTATCTCATCTAGTTGAGGTCCGCAACCAGAATGTTGTTCCTCCATCTGATTTGTCAAAAATCATATCTTCAGTTAAATACGAATATTAAAATCTTTTTTGATTGATTCCATCCATGATCTTTTTGGTCTTGCTCTCTCCCTTTTAGATCCTTCAACAATTTCTCCCACGTACCTTCTTACAAATGCTTGTTTGGGATCTTTGCTTTATATGTCCAACTCATTTTAACCTATTTTTTCGAAGAAAAGAAAGTGCTAAAGAAAGCACATTATTTTGTTTGGTTGACCATTTTTGAAAGAAAAGAAATGAATTTGAAGAGAAAATTTGCTCTCTGTGACTAAAAAATTCTCTCAAAAATGGTAAAGATTTTGAGAGAAAAGAAAAGGAAAGAAATTGGAGAGAGCTTCTCTTCCACCACACTACCATTACCACTACCACCACCCTCACCACCACCATACCCCCTCACCACCACACTACTACCACCACCATTACTACCACTACCATTATGACCACCACCCCACTACAACCACCACCATTACTACCACTACCACTATGACCACCACCCCACTACAACCACCACCACCACTTGCATGTTGTAATCCATACAATTATTTTAAATGGATAATAGAAAAAACTAACTAATTTTCATTTTAGTTTTCTTTACACTATTAAACAAGAGAAAACATTTTCTCTATAATTTTTTCTCAAATTTTCTTTATCCAATCAAACAATTGAAAGTAATGTACTTTTTTTTTTTCTTCTTTTCTTTATTTTTCTCTTTCTTTTCTTTCCTTTTGAAATCCAGGGTTCCAATTACAGCCTTAGGGTACGTTTGGATCGCATGAATTCAAAGATACATGAGAATTGAAATACATATGAATTGTAAATCTTTTAATTTCAAATTCATATGTATTGAAATTATGTTGTTTGGTTGACGGTTGACACGTTACTCGCAATATAATTTATCTAATTTGTATAGTTAGTGTATATTTTTTTCTTTACTATTTTTTATTTAACTCAAGTGATGGATTCTCTTACAAATAGGGATGGCAACAAGGTTTAATGTACTAGGACCGGGTCTGGTCCGGAACCAAAAAAGCACATTTTCAAATTAAAAAAAATGGACCGGACCGGTTGTCGGACCGACGGGGCCAATCGTAGGTCTAAATAGAAACTGGTTTGGACTGTTCACTAAATTTTTTTTAAAAAATATAAAATAAAATGCAAGACCAGTCAGACTGGTTGTATTGATCACCAGACTGGTCCATAACATCGCAATACACTAGTTTGTATCGCAGGTTAGAATCGGATCGTTTGAGTTCCAATTCCGGACTAGTACCAACAGGGTGTAGAACCATAGATGGCAATGGGATAGGTTCTAAACCCGACCCTAACCCGATTGATGGATTACCAAACCGGAATCATTAGGACAGGTTACCCTTTTAAACAACCCCAACGAAGTAATTAGTTTACATGAGAATTACAATAAACACCCCCATGTGTGAATTATAATTCTCATGCATGAGAATTGAGTATCTTTTTTTTCCCACGTAAATTATAATTCTTATGAGAATTAGTCATCCAAACGCAAGAATTGAAATTCACACCTACCAATTCTAATTCACATCCCCTGAATCCTGCAAACCAAACGGACCCTAGGGTATTTACGTTAAATTATGTGTTTCCAAATCTGGAAACAAAAAGAACAAAGGCATCGCATGCTTGTTACAATCGGTGGGAGCATAAGCACTATTTTCCGTACAGACAACGGACTTTGTTTTATCCCTTGTAGCTTTAGTAAACCTTATTATTTAAGATGTCGATTCCTTCATTTTTCCACCATACTTTATTTAGTTAGTACTTCCAATTCAAGAACACGTTTTCATTATATACTTTTTTCCTATTTTTATTCTTTTTTCTAAATTTTTATTGGCTATGCACTCGGTGCATCTCCACACATTCCCACATTCAATTTGGTCCTAACAAGCATATATTAAAAAAAAAAAAGAGGCTAATCTTTTTACATGATGGCTCAGCACGGACCGTCAATATTTTTGTATGTTATTATTATGACTTGGAATCGAATAATATTAAGCCACGTGGCAGAACAAATAATTTTTTTTTGATATTTTATAATGAATAAACGCACAGATGCATGTATATATTCATGTAAAAAAGAATTCCATATTCGAAGAAAGCATCCTATTGGCGGAAGTGGTGAGGTTTGATTGCACAAAAGAATTCTAAAAGAAAAAAAGGAAGACGGAAAGGAAAGCCTTTTTGCAAGAAGTTCGGTTTTTTCTTTTGTTCAAGTTCTTACCAGAAGTGTCTTGGCATTTATTCTATTCTTCCCAACATATGTCTTTTCAAACCATAGCTTCCTTTTTAAGAGCAGTAGTGACTAGTGAGTGTGAGTGCTCCTTATCCATCTCTCACTCGTGAGAGTCAAAAGAAAAAAGCATCGAACCGATCGATGAGTGACTGAATGGAGCTAGCTTGTGGCCACTACCGACTTTACCTTAACAAGTGACTCATCGTGATTCTCTAATTACCTTAAGGCATCTTTCTTCCCAAGTCTAAAAGCGTGTGCCATTGTGAAGAACCGATGCCAACACCCGGCATTTATTCGAACTAAAAATTTCAGATATTTCATCGAAATAATTTCACTCCTTTTTTTTAATTAATCTAAAAAAACAATAAATAAGATTTTTATTAATTATGTAAAATTATATAAAGCTTTAAAATTAATAAATACGACATTTATTTTACAACATCCAAAAATAAATAAAAATACAATGGTATATAAGTGTCTAAATTAGATACAAATTCTAGCATTCAAAAAGTATAATGCCATAACATAAATGGTGAAAGTACATATATGTCAGTGAAATAATGCCTAAATATTTAATGAAATTTCGATGATTTTGTCCAAAAGGTTCATAAAATATTTACTTGAAAATATATTTAATTCGATAAAATAATGCCAAAATATTAGGTAAGAAACCAATATTTCATGAATCATTTTGTAACGTTATCCTGAACTGGTTGAGGAAGATATAAACATTCGATGAGTAACAACCATCAAATGATGTATGGAGTGAGGGATCCCACTGTTTCGATAAAGCACATAATGGTTCCAATTCAGCGACAGCCACTTACAAAAAGAAACGCATGTTTGACTTGAATTTGTACCATCGTGGATTGAAACAAGCCAATCAGGTCGCATTCATAACCCTCAATCCTTTCCTCAACACGATGTGGACCTTACACAAGTGCCCAGTTGGTAAGGGCACCTACATCTAACCCTTGGACCATTCAAGAAAAAAGAGGGTCACCTTGTGGGTCATAGGGTATCATTTGTAGGGAACAGTGAGTGTCGTTTTAAGGACAAACGGGCAAGTATAAGGACACAGGAAAAGTCTGACAAAATTAGGGCACTTGTTGTCCTATGTGTGAGAGGCCAAAGGCCATTTTCAGTCTCTCTAAATAAGAAGCGACCTTCATTTTGGAATGTCTCAAAACCCATCCTGCCTTTTGGCCCACTTTGTGTTTCTCTCACTCACCCAATATAAATTTATCCTTTACCATAAAAGTCAATACCATTAAAGCTACAATAAGGACTCGTCATATATAGGATCAACCACTATGTATTTATGTTTTGTGATGAAAAGTGATAAATCCTCTTATGCAACACACGTGGATGATATATAGGGTTACAAAGGCTTTGAAGCTAAATATTAATTATATTTACTCAGCTTGCAAAGTGAAAAAAGGGGAATCAAAAGAAAGACAGAAACCGCCCAAGCATTTTGGTGTTTGACTCATCTCTCCTTTGTTTAGTGGCTTGACTTAGTTGGCTTAGTTGGTCTTGCACTACATTTTCAAATACTTAATTGAAACATTAACTAATCTAAACAGAAAGATAACAAACACAAACCGAAAAGAAAGGAGTCAAAAGAAGCTACGAACTCTGGAGAATTGAGGAGGAAAACACTTTAACCTTTTCCTCTTTTGTTGTGGGGATGTTCACCATGGTCAATGCCAATGACTTTTAATAGGCATTTTGAATCAGTTTGATGATGATCACTAGAGAGGAGGTCAAAATGAGCCATTGTTCAAAACCACATACAATACCACTATATAATGGGCATGAAGGACAAAAATAGAGCAACATGTCTTTGCAACCAACACCACTAGCCAGAGTAATAATATTTGCATTCAAGTATACTTCAGGCTCTAAGTATTAACCTATCTTTGTTTTCAAATGACTTAAATACGTGATAGGGTACTGTAAGTGACCGTACTGCCACGAGCCACTGAGATTTAGCCCTTTATCACATCAATTTATTAAAAAAAAAAAAAAACCCCCCATCATTTTTGTTCCTCCCCACCCCTAATGGTTAGTTTTAACCGATAATTTAAGCATAAATTGAAGATGATTAATAAAAGAACTATGTTCATAGTTGGTGTGCTGTGGGAGCGAGGACCACATATCTCAATGAGAAGATTGGTGTCAACTGAGAAGATAATAGAGCAGTTAAATATGCTAGAGGAACGATCAAGAAGTCCTACAACAGGATGCAGCTGAACAATGTATAGCAAGGCACTGGACATACACTAATATTTATATACTGTGCATGTTTTACAGCAACAGAAAGCCTCCGACCAACCATGCTTTACAGCTCCTTACTGCCTAATATGCAAAAAAATTGTGAATGAGTTCTTAGAGGAGTAAATCAAATAATGAAAGCAGATTGTTCAAATGAATGTATTGGGGAGGAACTCTCGACAAATACTGGGATGGTAAGAATTAATCAGCTACTACTTGTGAGTACTGACATTAACCTTGACCAATATGTTCCTTACATCTCAAGTCAAATCAAATCACTAACCTTATTGATCAAAAGATTAAAAAAAAAAAGCATTACCCATAATTTTGTGATTAGCTAATGTGAAATTCGTTGTATCCGTGTGTATGTATATACATATTATACAGTTTTACTAATTACCAAATATATATATAGTTTTGCTATCAATTGCTACATAGCATGGTTACGTGGGTTCCAGGCAAGCTTTGTAGGAATGAAGAACTCCAGACTGCTGTTCAGAGGATATAATAAGTTTCTTGTTTCTTGGTTGTGTTGTAACCTAATTTTATCCCTTTAGAGGGATATCTATTAACAACCAAACAAAATGCCTCATCATACTACATAACCACAACATTTTAAGTCCTGTAACCTAATTTTATGTCTTCAGAGGGATATCTATTAACAACCAAACAAAACACCTCATCATACTACATAATCACAACATTTTGAGCCCTAATCTTGTCCCAATTTAATTTTATCTTTTCACAATCATTGTTTCTGTCTGTTGAAATATAGCATTCATCTTAGCAACCATATAAAACATATCATCACACTGCAGCTTGAGAATTTAGGGTTCATGCTATCTAATCCCACAAACCCTGAAGGAAATGCCTTTACTGGGATGGGAAAAAATTGAAGTTTCATCAAAGATTTCACCCCGCCCCCCCAAGCTTAATCATCTAATGATCTGCATAAGATGTGTATCTGTATATAATACGCGAGTTTATAATATGATTTAAGACCATTTATGGTTACATGTTGCATGGTGTCCACTCTCAATGGTTTACCAAAATGATGCACCAAAAGGCTTCATTAACATCTTCATCACACATCCAGGGCAGAAGTGTAAATTTATCTAACAAATGAATGATTTCAAAGCTATGTTATATGGACTCAGGTTCGGCCGTTCGGGGGGTGTGTCTAGGTGTTAGACTCATCGCATCCCTATATCATACGCATGGGGACTCGGCCCATGTACTATATTTTCCAAACTTATTTATACGAAGTAGTACCAAAATATGATAAAACCAATTCACAATATATTCTACTCATTTTAAACTCGATAATAAAGTATAGAATGAAGATCAAAAGACAAATTTGTTTCGAATAAACGAGACATCTATTAAATAAGAACTGGACATGGCTGTGACGGATCCGTCATGGATCTCATACTCATTTCCATGTCGTGTTGTTACGGGTACTTCGGAGTGAGTAGAAAAGTCCATGTGACAGCTTCAAAGGAATCTCCTTATCATGTTCACACAGCTTATATATCTTTAAGCCATAGATAATCATCCTTTAGCTACCTAAACTTGGTTCTAACACTCTCCCTATTTAAGAAACAACTGATATTCTGTAGAAAACCTCACATGCAAATAAAGACCAAGTGAAGAAAAATACCTGCAGAATTGGATGAACGAGCTGGCTTTGATTTCTATTCATGCCTGGAGTATCCTTTGAACAGTGCCATACAATGGATGGAAAAATTGGAACTTCATCAAACACCTTTGTGTTGCCATAACTAAAGCTTTTATCAAACAGATTACATTTTTGAAATAGAATTTTGAAACACTAGATAAAATTGTCACATCCATTGGTTCAAATGTTGGGGACCTTGTGCAGGCATCAATTGCCAAAATGATTTTACTATAACCTAGTAGGCATCTACAGAGTAGAACAGCAAACACGATTTTTTATTTTTTTTTGATAATTAAAGTTGAGAAATTGTATAAATGTAAGAAGATTTATAAGTCAAAAGTAGCATGTACAAGTAAAAACCATAGTGTTTAGTATCAGCCAATCCCGAGTTGGATCGGTCGAGACAACTAGGGATCAGCTCGGGATGAGTCACGATCCGAAGCTAGACCCTAAAATTATTGAAAATTCTCTGACTCAGTCCGAGACGGAGTCAGATCTTTCCATCCAGACAATCCAACTCGGTCTCGGACAGAGTCAGATCGGACGATCCAATATGAATCGTCCGAAATGTGGGTTTTTTTTTAAGTCAGGTCATATGATTCAACATTTAGGATAACTTTTCCCCAAAACATGGCCTTTATTTACATATAAAGGCATTTTGAAAAGAGATATTTTTTTCGTATGCATCTGATTTGAATGCAACAATATTGGTTAGTAAAGTGATTTTTATTAAGTTTTTAGACACTTATTTCAACATGGTTTTATACATTTATATTGTTATGATTTTTTTTTCTAATTTTTTCCTGATTTCCTGATTATTTAAAAAAAAATAAAAATCAGACCATGTTTTGGTTCGGCCGATCCCCGATCTGATACTGAGTTAAAACACTGGTAAAAACACCCAACAGGATGTCAATCCCTCCAAAGTCCAAACCAAAACTAAAGAAAAACTCTCGATCCCCGACTTTTATAACTCCCCCCACCTATTCACAAACTCTGCAAAGACGATATCAGAAAATTCTGGAAAAATCTTTGCCCACTGAAAGAAAAGAGCCACAGCTTTCCTACAAAGCTCACCACCTGACACCTTACCAACAAAACTTCTGCAGCTTCTTTCTTTCCAAATAGACCAGCAAATAACATGGGGGCATAAATTGTAATAACCCAACAAAAATCATAGGGTTAATATGTAAATAATAAAAGATTAGGGGTTAATTTAAAATTTTAGTAATTAACTGTCATGTTTGACTTTTGACCGATTGTGATTGGTGGGTTATACAAATAGGAAACTAGGTGCATCACACACAATCATAACTTCTAAAGTTATGACATGTGGCTAGGATCTTGTAGGGATCTCAAAGTATTAATCAATGGCTAGGATCTTGTAGGAGCCTTCAATCTCCAATGAATGACTAAGATTAAAAACTTATAATTAGAAACCCACATGGGCTGGAAAATAGAATTAGAAGGAAAGCTTCTAAAAACTAAAGCTAAGCTTCTAAAAATAGAATTAGAAGGAAACCAATATTAGAAACCCACGTGGGCTGGAAAACTAATCTAAGGGCAAAGATTCAAATTAACCAATCTTAGGGTGAGATTAGAGTTCCTAGAGTTTCTAATCCTAGAGTTTTTAAGTGTCTATATAAACACAAGGCCTTAGGAGGTTAATTCATTGCTTGGAGAAGAAGAAGAAGAAGAAGAAGAAGAAGAAGAGCAAGAGGTGTAATTCTCTACACCAACCATCAAACCAAGGTAAGTATTCAAGTATAGCATTATTTATGATTTTAATAGGAGCATATGTTGTTTTTCATTGTGTATGAAGTATTTCAATGGTTTTACTTGTTTTCCAAGTTTTAATGGTAGGAGATGGTAAGTTGATTTTAAAGTATTGTTTTATGTGTTCTATTTATTGGGCTTTGTACGAAATTCAATATTAACCAAGGTTACATAAGGATGTTTTGTGATTAGAGTTGAAGATAAGTGAGAATTCATCAATTTTGTGTAACCCGCGAGGTTCGCCAGCCTCCTCGGCATGCCAAACAGACCACCGAACCGACTCAGTAGACTTCGGCAGCCTACTCAGCATACCGAAGCTACCGAAACCCTACCGAGCACTACATACCAAAATATGGACTTCTGGAAAAGCTACTGTACCTGACACTTGGCATACCGAACCCCTACCGAGCCTGACAAGTTGATAAACCCAGAAACCCAAGGTGTAGTTCAGCAGACCATTCGGTATACCGAAGAGTCCACCGAGACCCCTACCGAACCCACTCGGCAGACCCTCGGTCTACCGAGATTTCCTAAGTTGATCCGTTTGACTTGAGATTTCACATGCATGGTTATTTGGACCTAATTAGATTGATTATGATGTTACTTTTGCTCAATTATGATTATTTCATATACTTCTTTATGGAGCTAATTGCTATGTTTGATGAACTGTTGATATTTGACTTGAACTCATATTTCATAAATTTACTTCCTTATGGATATGATTTCTATGATTGATGATCATGTGACATTCTATGATACATATTACATGCCAGCTCATGGTTAAACAAGTTAATTAAATCATATTTTACATTGTATACTTATGTTTGATGAACTAATGATCTTTTGATATAACTTCATATTACTCATATACTCGTGGCTATCATACTAAGTAGATCATATTACACATTGTACACGTACCTTGATTGCTTAGTTAATGCGCACATTCTCACTTGCATATCATATGCCAATATTGTTGCATAATGACCTTGTATTGGTCTAATGCATTGATTTGACCTTCATAACTTCATATTGCTGGAGATTATGATTATAACGAGAGTATTATGCTCTGGAAATCATAATAGGTAAGGAGACTTATATTTTTATGTGTCGAGGGATTGATCATCCCAATAGACCAACTTTGATTCTTGTCTTACGAGACGAATGCTTGTCTTGTTAGATGGATGACCGAGTGAAATTTTGTTAGTAGATCAGCTTATGTATGATTCACAAGGGAAAGTTTATGTTGTGAGGCCCTGGGATTTATCCCCATGATAGAAAATAAGTGAGGAAATTGAGACCTCTAGGTCGAAACCCCTAGAAACTATGATGCGCACATAGAATAATCCCCTATTCTGGCCGTGTATTCGGGGGATGATTTTCATCTTGTTTAGCCAGGGGTTTGATCGGGTGTGAACATACATATTAAGCGAATATATACAGCAACTACATTGCATATTAGATTGTTTGTCTTAATCACATGTGGTGATTATACTTAGGTGCACAACATGCATTAATAATTGAACCAGCATATTGCATTGCATATTACATCAGATTGCATTATAATGATTATTAGCATACTCTTATTTCCTCATTATATGCATGCTTAGATGTATACTTAATGTGTGAACTTTATAGTGTAATGTTGTGATCATATAAGTAGTATACTAATTGTCCTTATTAGTAGAATTTCTTGAGACATCATTGAGTGTTTACTTAATAATGCTGATTCCATGTTCTAACACTTGTATTAGGCTTATTTAAGTATCCTTATCAATTATATATATA
>JAUPMG010180905.1:0-10393 GCA_031762675.1 Pachysandra terminalis
TCTTGGTGGAGAAGAAGAACCTTAGAGAAGATGAAGGATTGGGGAAAGATTTGGTCGAAAATCAAATGGGCAAAGGGCGTGAGACGAAGCGAGCGATTTCGATAGGGGTTTGGGTGTCGTCGGCGTTAAGGTTTCTTGTCAGAGAAGAAGAACCTTAGAGAAAAGGGTTTTTTGGACGAAAATTAAATGGAGAAAAGGGTTTAAGCTTAAGGATTTAATGATGTAAATAGGAGAATTTAGAAGGATTAAAATGTAAAATTTAAAAACTTTATGAATAGTATTTTGGGCACTTTCTGTTTTCAGCTTAAAATTTGCCCCAAAGAATAAATAGTTTTAAAGAGTCATCCTATACCCTACAACAACCTGGTCAAGGGTCCAAAACATAATTGACCAAGTGTATACTCCCCAAACCCTAATTTTGCCTTTTCAATACTTAGTTCTTTTGTATTTTCTTTTGCTCTGTTTTTAATTCCAAAAAAAAAAAGAAGAAGATATTTTCCGCTTAAATATTAATATTTAATAACTCCAGCCTTTTCCTTTCGTGCTAAAATGCACTCAAAGAACACAAGGGGTTAACGGTACATGTTAGCAACTAACTAATAGCATTAGAGTCCCGTCAGATAAGCTAAAGGACACCCATTAATAAAGATTTTGATGTTGGGGTCGCTGGTCATGTCACCAAGATTAGTTAGAGACATGTCGTTAACATGAGAAAAAAAGAAAAATCAAAGTTAAAAAAAAAATTGAAATTTTCCTCATGTTACCGCATGTCATCAACTCGTCGCCTATATTGAGAGACATGGGAGAAAAATATAAAAAATTTTCCCCATGTCAATGACAGACATGTCACCAACATCAAAGAAAAATCGCTATAATTATAGCTATTTCTCCTAATATTCCGTATCGCCAGGGTCAAAAATGACAATATGTGACAAATTAGAACCCTGGTTGTGGTATAAGTGCAACAATTATGGTAAATAGAGGATATTGGTACAATATATAAAAAAAGTGGGGAAAAAGATGCAAATACGCCATAACAGAGGGGCAAGATTAAATTAAAAAAAAGCCCAAAATGATGATATACTGTTCTTACAACAAAACTGCACAAACTGTAGCATGACTGCAATCAGAAATTCTAAACTGTAAAACCAATCAAACCTTTTCTGTGCTGTAACTATGTTTATAAAGTATACAAATATAAGGAAACCTAAAGAGAACATTACACAATTTGGGTGTTGAATTCGCTTTCTGGATGGCAAAACGTCGAACTGGAAAAATCTCTGGAGGACTTTGTTTAGACGCAAGGGCGTTCTTCGATCTATAATTTCAACTAAGGTATCCTCCATCTTGCAGTTTCCCTGTTATGATACAAGTGAGTTCAGGAGTTGTACCCAGTGATTCTGCTTCAAAGCGTTCATCGTCATTCGTCAATCGTCACAATTCAACGATCACTGACCGGCTCCCAAAAGGAAAAAACTGTGGAGGATATAGAACATCAAGAGGATGATCTTATGCTCTGATTAACAGTTCATAAACATTGCTGTTGTTATCCCCGCTAACACGCTTCAGCATTTCGAAGCTCCTCCGACTGCCAAGGAAATCGATCCATTTGAACTGAACAAAACCAAGTTCTGCTGTTTCTTTACCGGCATAGACTGATCGGAGCCGGTCAGCATGCCTAGAGTCGGTGTGAATTGCAGAATCCACTTCATTTGCTGACATGTTCTCCTGCAAAGAAGCATTACCATTATCATCAAAAAGGTGGAACCGATTGGAAAATCTTATAAATCCAAGTCAACTGCATTATTCAAGACTTCTTAGGTAAGAAGAATCTGATTCATTAAACGCATTAAAACATAGATTTTGTTTCTTTTCTTTTTTTTTTCCTTTGATTGCAGATGACTATGATCATTCAGCATAAATCTTATACTCTGCCCTATCTGACAAATACGTTTCGGTCGATGAATATAATGTGATAATTAATAACATAAAAAAAGGAAATTCTTCCATGCATACCTGGTAGAATGCATAGATATGATCTAAAACCTGCAAACATGTAAAACCTTTATCGCTGAAGAATGTTCTAGAAGAAGGCCCCATCTCGCCAAACCGGTCGATTGGAAACAATATAGTAAGGAAGTGGTTTTTAAATATCAACTCTCCCTTCTCACTGCAACCAACAAAATATTTAATGTAAAAATTTAAGGTAATGATAAGAAAGCATCAAATGATTCAAATCAACCCGAACCACCAAAAGATCAGCACAATAACATATATATAAACCCAAACAACCATCTGCACATGGTAAGCATAGGAGTGCTAGCAGAAGGGTATTGAAAGGCCCCTACAGCAAAAATTGACCTGATTGGATGATTGTAGCAATTTGATCTGAATAACATTTATATGGACTGTAAAGGATTAGATTCTTATAACCATAATTTTTTGTTCGAAGTGGAATTCTTGGAACTGTAAGTCCCAACTCCATGTATGTGAATCACAGCTACTGCAGATGAGGAAAATTTAAGCTAAAAGGAGAAAGAAAAAGGTTAACAACCTTTCTTTGAGTGGACGGGAAAAGTTCTCAAATGAGGTTTCCGAGTCTCTCCCATCCGCTCTCGCATCGAAGAACACAGGTGTGTGTTCGTTAACATCTTCAAAACCACTAGAGTCTGTATATATACAAGCAGAGGAAGTAGGCTCGGATATTGACCAGCAGATGCAATCCAGAAGGCTGCTTGGGGTTATTGGACGTATCGGAGTTTGACATGTCTGTAATTAAAAAATGAAGGCACAAACGAATTCCAGATTTATAAACATGAGTCAAAAAATGATGAATAACAAACTAATGAGCAATACCGGAGTAATAATAGAGATGACAGAAGAAGGTTCGCCCCATCTATGCACTGGTAAAGTCCAACAGAGAACCTCATGGATTGTGTATCTTCATCTCAATCAAAAAGTGACCGGGTATAAAAGACAGGAACCATAAGTAGGGCTGTCAACGAGCCGAGCCTGAGCCCCAAAAAAGCTCATTATCTTAACGAGCTTGAGCCGAACTTGGGCAGGCTTGGCTCGGTTTGTATATGAGATTATACATCCATATTCATATATTTTATATCATATATTAATACTAAATGTACATATTAATATATTATAACTTATATAATAATAATCATCAACTATAATATTAATGCATTTGTACTAAGCCAAGACTTTTCTGCAACCTGATCCTGAACTAAATATTTTAACGAGCCTGAGCCCAAAAATTATTAACAAGCCTGAGCCGAGCCCGAGCCTTAATCAAGGTTTACGAGCCCAAGCTGACCTGGGAAAAGCTCGGCTCGTTTACAGCCCTAACCATGAGATCTAGAAGTACCATGCATAAAGTTTAAGGATCACTTATTACTTACCCGCATACGACGATCACGACGGTTTCTAACCCCTGCCTTCGCCAAATCTATGGTCTGTTGCCTTCCTTTCAGACTTTCATTACTTTTTCTATATGCTGGACACTCTGTGGAAACAAGAGCATCATGAGGGGCACCAACACCATTTGTCTCCTGAAATAATTTAGACCAACGTCAACAGTAGGATAACCCAGGGTTGATTAAAAGAATGCTTGAAGCAGTTTATCTTGCACAATGAAATAATTGTACTCATGGTTTGACATCTAAGATCTGGTTTCTCAAGCAGTTCAATTCAAATACAGTGATAATTCTTCTATATTAATTCTCCACTCCATAATTTCCCATTGACATGCATCACCTTGCAACTTTGGGTTTTTAATATTTTAAACTTCAGCCTATACTTCCATATTCCTCATTCCAACACACACCATAGTTTCATATTTTGAACTTCAGTCTATACCTTCATACTCATTCCACACACCATAACATTAAGAATAGCAACTACATAATCCAAAACAGTGACCAATTTATTCAACCTCCCTTATTCTTAGTTATCCCACTTTATCCAACAAATCAATAATTTTATGTTTCTTATCTTTCAACGCTACTTTTCCACTGGCATTAATGAAGACCAGTTTATTCTCGTCATAATACCCATAAGGATGATCAAATTTAAGTAATCCCTCTTAGAATGCGGTCCTCATGTGATCATATCATAAAATTGATGATGGAGATTAGTCGATCTAATCATTCTAGCCATTTCATCCTACATTTTTAAGTTCACTTTTTATCCTTGAATCAACAACTTTCAGCTTTGCATATTGTCCCCCACAACATTGAGAAATAAGAACCAAAAGAATTCTATAGTTTTTCCCAAAAAAAAAATAAATAAATAAATAAAATGAGAGAGAGAGAGAGAGCAAAGGAATTGTGTTGTTCATGAAATATTGGTCATAAAGTCATATTATGCATTACACGTTCATGAACTCTAGTTGTCTAACAAAAAGTTTGGGGACTATTGTCATCTACAACAGTATATCGGTCAGTTTATAGGGCTAAAGATCATCAGAAACTTAAACAAGTTTACAAGTGTAAAAACATCAAATCAAGGATAACAACTATAATTTTATTACATTGTTAACTTTGTTCTAGAAATCATACAGGCCATAAACAACAAGATATGGGGATGACAGTATCTACAACCTAAGAAACTAAAGAAGTAGAAGATACCTTCCTTTCCAGGATCATGCCCACCTGCCTAACTAGGTCAGCAGACATGTGGACGAGTCTTTGCATATATCTCTCCTTTACTGTTTTCAGAATCCACAGTGGCTACCCAAAGAAAAAAACATAATTAGACAAATTTAATGATCATCCGATACTCTAGGTACATTGATGAAGAAGATGCTATCATACAAAGCACACCACTGATGTGAATGTTTTTCATGCGGGATACAAGGCCATCAATCTGGAAAATCCAAATCTTATACAAACTTCACAAAGTAGACAACTAAATCCACCCGTGTGAATAACCAATCCATACAAACAATACACTTTTCCCAACTACCGGCAAGAACGATTCTACTTATTTATTTATTTATTTTTACAAAATACAAATTTAAACTCAATACAGTAGCACTCACTGTCACAAGATTATCAGTGTGTCCAATATATCTCTGGATAGAAGGCCCTTCACACACTACATGAGTTGCACTGCAACCAATAAACCAGTGATCAACAAATGAAGCACCTTCTTTAGCAGCCACTCCAATGACCTATCAAAACATACCAAAGAAGCACAAAGAGTTGCCAAGGCACCTATTAGATGCTGCTTCAGCTAGAATAAAAGGATGTCAGACGAACAGACGAAAACATAAAATTCATAATAGGAAACAAACTGACTACAAATATTGTGACTCTGCTTCGACTTCTAAAAAGAAAAGTAAAAGATGCTCAATCAAATCTACGCCATACCTTACTTCGCAGCTCAGGTGAAATATTTGAATCGACATATATGGAATGACCAGCTAGAGCTGACTCTCTACTTCTAATAGGCTCCTTCCCCGTAAACTGTAATGCATGCTGAGTCACACTGGATTGTTTGGCTTTTTCATGCACACCCAAAGGAAGACAAGAAGCATTCTCAGCGCCGGTGAACCCAAGAAGTCGATTCAACTCCTCCATTCGCAAACCATTTTCTCCAACACTTTTAACATTATACAGTGACTCACTCAATCTCACTGTGACAAGCATGAAGTAACATATATATCAGTTACTAAAAGAGGATCATTTCCAGCATAGGAAATCTATCCCGATCAAGGATTTAAATCTCTGTTTTGGCATAAAATCTCCATATCAGAATGAAATCACAATTTTTTGTTGAAGTGTAACATTGATCCAGATGATAATATTCCGGTTTGCAATTTGTGAATAGACAATGCCTTTAAGAAATCAGAATGAGTATGCCCTTCTCATAAAGTCTGAGCAGAGATAATATACACTATACAAACAGGTAAGTGGTTGGCAGATCCAGGCTTTCTAATTAATAGACCAAATATTGGATGAGCCATAGCTCAATTACTGCCAAACCCACTCTCCAATCAGTAGCTTGTTGGCAGAATAATTACTCCAGATACTAATTACCCTACCGAATTCAGGCAAGGAATTAGACATGTGCGTACAGCGGAAATTATATTTAAGTGATTCTTCCATTCAAGAGGTGGAATGTCTTCCTGTGGCAAGAAAAAATTTAGCCTTGCTTCTATTATCAAAACTATGCCAACTGTATACTCTGTTCTTATTTTTGGCAACTAATTAATTTTTGAGCATCAAATCCTCGCATGCAACAGGAAACTTGCAGCAAAAGAAATGTATTAAGACTTGAGAGAAAAGAAAGGGAAGAAGAAAGCAATACAGCAAATGTTTCTCTGCAATTAATGTTTTAGCAAAACCAAAATCTTCAATACCAACCATTCCTTCTAACACTATCCACAAACCATCCCAAAGTAACAACGAAGAGCCCATTTCCCGAACCATGCTTCAAAGCGTGCTCAAACTTACGTCCGCCAAAGCTGTAAATAGGGTTAAGAGTCCACACAGGATCCAACATGTTCTTTTGTAAGAAAATAAAAGTCGGGAACAATAGCAGCATGATTGGAACCTTCCTGCCTAATTACACCGTACAAATGAAACAGGCTCCACTTAGAAAGAATCCCAGGCAATTATAAGCCAACTGGATGGTCTAACCCACCTACCTGTCCTTTTTTTTTTTTTTTAAGAGCATTTGTCATACATTCTTAGGATAATGAAAGGCAAAGTACCATTTCTGTCTTAAATGATATGTTAGGTAAGACCCAGCAAAATTCATATCCCAACCACCCGCTAGTCTACACTCTACAATGTATAACACAGCACATCCCCAATGTAGTAACAATCATAAAGGTAACAACATCTTTTTATAGGGAAAGAAGACATTCCTTCTTCAACATTTTGTAAAAGGATATCTGGACCACCAGATGAGTGCACTGAGGGTGCAAATTGGGACTGTATTGACCACCTAATCTCTCTGTTGCATCCATAACTTGTTTTCTAGCTTCTGTCATAGAATGAAACATAGACATTAGTAAACCAGTCTTTAGCTACTTGAATAAAATAAATAATATTTTACAATGAAAGAGTAAAGAAGTGGATGAATCATAATAGCATGGTAAACAATCAGACGGGACAAAAACTAGCATCAATTTGCCTCATTCTTACTTAACTAGCCTTAGAAATATGTAACAAAAATGTAAAAGAATTTCTTAAGGTAGATTGAAGATGGAAACAATCGTCTATGGCCAACCCTATGGCATTAGTGTGGTGCCAACCCGTGGCACAAAAAATTCATTCTATTAAAGGGAAGCAAATATCTCATACCATCTAACACTTTTAACATGTTGGATTTGTTGTGCCACGTGTTGACACCACATTAATGCCACAGGGTTGGCCATAGATGATTTGCTTCCATTGAAGATAGATATTGTTCCTGCCTCTTTCTAAAACATACCACACAATCACAGTTGTTCTGATCCATCAGTTTGACAGAACATGATAACAAAAAATTTAGGCAATCAAATGGAAGTAACCACCCAACAGTTGAGCTTTGTTCCAATCAGTTGCTTCTGTTCACGACAGATAGGACTCGATGTTTTAATAGTCTGACTGGGTCAATCTTGGCCTATTAGATCTCCTAGTTGAATTGAGCTTAGGACCTATCCAACTTCAGGTCACTGTCATTAAAAAGTTCATATCATACCAAGTTTCCCTTTCTTTTTTTCTCTCTTCTAATGATTTATGGGCATCATATGCTAATAGTTCATTGGAAACAGAAATAATTTCTCAAACTAAGTCATCCAAAGTGGGTTTGCATTAAAAAAATTCCCATTTAAAGCTCTAGTGTATAAGATTTTGTCTAAAAGAAACTTCATTTATGTATTAACTATATATTTCCATGTTTTCAAGTAAAATCTGTTTTCTCTATTGCTTCTCTCAAGAAGAGAATCCCCCTACTAAAGAAAGCCCTTTAGTAGACCAAATAAACCATCCATAAACTCTCAGAGATTGTTGGGATTGGTGATATAAAATCACTACTGAAAACAGATTTTTCTTGCTCTCCTAAGGTTCTTCTTCTTCTCTTGTAAAATCCCACAATCCCAAAGTGTTGGGAGTCTTGTTCTCAAGGTGGTTTTCCGGACTTGGGAAGACGGTGTATCTTGCGAAGGTTGGGTTTTGCTAGAGAAGGTGTAGAAGGTGGGTTTTACCCGGTTGTTGGAGAGGTAAGGGTTTGTACTCTATCCTCGTATTTTTTCATCATTGATAGTGGATTTGCTTGCCAGATTGTCCGTGGACATAGCCTTTGTGGTGAACCACGTAAATTGGTTGTCTTGTGATTTGTTTAGTTTCATTAAACTTTCCATATTACTTGATTTCTTTGCAGACACGGGGCATTCCCGTGGGTTTGCCGAAATCATTCATTGTTGTTTGTGATGTCTGTATTCCGGTGACCGGATTATTGGTGTCGGGTATTGATGCTACACTATAAGACCAAATCTGCTCACCCTTCAAGACTGACAACCCAAAATTCAGGAAGAAGAAAGAAAAAGTTAAAATAACAAACAGGGCAACAATGGATTTAGATAAATTTCAGAAAAAAAGAAGAAGTATTGATGAATACCTTTGGATAGGCCAGTAACACATATGACCAGACCAGCAAAGGGACCACTGGTTCGAATCTCAGGAGCAACAGAAGAAGCAAGGGACATCGAATCGAAAGACTGCAAGCCTCGGAAGGAAGGAAACGAAGAAGAAATCCCAGAAAACAGTCTCGAACAGCCCTTGCTGTTGATGACCTCAACTTTACCACCAGCCATAATTACTTCTCAAGTTTCCATCAACACTCTGAAATGAATTTGTGAAGAAATACTCAACCATTTTCAGGAAAAAAAAAATTCAGATGCTGGTGAAAGATTATCACTTTGAAATATCTTGCATGTGAAAACAACAGAAATTGGCGCTGCAGAACAGCGAGAATTTTCGAAAATCTTTGGAAGATAAGCAAAAATATAAAAAATAAAACAAATACGCGGGAAAACTATTGAAATACAAACATAATCTGGAAAAAAAAAACCCTAATTATATGGACTAATGTCCAGATTCTTACTGTTACAACGAGAACTGGAATCTCACAACGAGTTTTCCTGAAAACTGTCAAAGAACGTCAAATCAAACAAACTAATTCAGAGATTCTCCATTGAAAACCACCGTAATCAAGATCAAAAGCATCAGAAAACAAACAAACGACGAAACTGCAGTGAATAGGCCGAGAGGAAACAACCACCAAATAAGAATCTCCAGTAAGAACAGAAGAATAGTCTTCTTTCCTGTGCGTAGATGAACAACAGAGAAGGAATTTGTTTTGAAAGGAGGAGAAATTGGAAGACAAAATGGAATTTCTGAAGAACTCTGACAAAAAAAAAGACGAATTTTTTGAAAAATAAAGTCTTTGAAATTTCTTTCCTTTGTTCGTTCTTCAGAAAAGGTAAAAGAAAAAGACGCGTCCCGAAACGGGAATCACAGAGCATTCAACTTGCGGGCAGAGCACGGGGAGCGTTCTTTCTACTCCGAGTTTCAGCAAGTGTAGATACACATTTCTTAAATGGACGACTATTTTCATGGAATTACAAGCTTGCCATCAACAGGACTCCATTCCAAAAATCCGATGACCCAAACCCGATTTAGACAAAACTTTTTGATAAATCCTATTGAATTGATCAATTTCAATTTCATTAAATGAATATTTTAGTCACTGATCTTGCACAAATTTGCCACGTGACAAATAATGATACTCTAATGAGTTTTATGGCTTCATATCCTAAACGTTCGCGTTGCTTATTAGAAGGGTTTGTGAATTCAATCTGCCGAAAACTAACGACATAGCCGAATTCCTAAATACCACCAGATCTATGATTTACGATTTTTAACGATACCAATGTCAAGATGCCACAAAACATCAATGAAATCGATGACCGGTCGTTTTAAAATCCTGAGACACAAATCAACCCCAAAATGACTTAACTTTAACCAAAATAATCGATTATCAGTTCCACCAATATCTAAATGGCATCACGCAATTGATACTGCCAAAAAAACCGCAAGAAAATATCACAAACGATTTTCTTTCCATGCAATGTAAGTATTTCTTTTATACTATTTGCTTTCTTTAGAAAAATAATTGGGGTAGGAGGTGACAGTGGCATCAAATGAGTAGGTATTTGTGCACAAAGCTCTTCGGTCCGCTTTAAAAAAAGGGTAAATTGCACTTGCACTTTTTCAGTTATTTGACACTGGCAGACAGACCCCTTGTATTTTTTGAAATGACAATGACACTCCTTGAGTTTTGAACTTGATGACAAAGACACCCACTCCAACCAAAATAATTTATAATAAGA
>JAUPMG010180925.1:0-20077 GCA_031762675.1 Pachysandra terminalis
TCTTTTAACCTTCTTTAATTCAACATGTTAATTGCTAACAATTAAATATAATTAATAATTAAATAAAAACTTTAATTGCAAATAAATCCAATTTTCAACCTAGGCAACCGCCCGGGCTAATTAGGTGACTAGGCGACCGCCTAGTAGCCTAGGCGGCCTAGGACACTAGGCGATCGCCCAAGCGCGATCAGCCTAGGCGGGCGTCACCTAGGACACACCCATACCTCCTAGGCGCCTAGGCTGTCGCCTTTAATAACACTGAGAGGAATTGAGGAGCATAGTGTTGAATTGTGTCCCACATCGCCTGACTTTGCCCCTTCTGTGCTGGTTATAAGGCTTTAGTTCTCCTCTTCTTAATACCTGGGTTTTAAGGAGTTGAATGGGCTGGGATTTTCAACTTGGTATCAGCGCTTGGTTGGGTCTGTGTCTGGTGTGCCGCCGCCGGGTGTTGTGGCCAGGGGGGTGTGTTGGAATTTGTCTCACATCGCCTGGCTTTGCCTCTTCTGTGCTGGTTACAAGGCTTTAGTTCCCCTCTCCTTAATACCTGGGTTCTAAGGAGTTGAATGGGTTGGGCTTTTCAACTCATACATGGGGCTTTGTTTGATCCTTGGTGTATTGTTGGTGATTTTAATGTGATTCGCTTTCTGAGCGAGAGAATTCAGGGAGGTAGGCTCACCAGAAGCATGAGGAAATTCTCGAATCTTATCAACCATTTGGCATTAATGGATCTTCCTCTTCTAGGTGGTAATTTTACTTGCTCCAATTGCCAGGAGAATGGACTCTGTTGTAGATTGGAGAGATTTGTTGCTTCGGGTGAATGGGTGAACATATTCCCCCATGCTACATAGAGTATTCTCTCGAGAACCACATTAGATAATGGCCCTTTTTGATTGGATTTGAGATGGCTGTTAGAGGCCCATTCCCATTCAGATTTGAAAATATGTGGACCAGCCATGTACTGTTTAAGGATAATGCACAACAATGGTGGAATGAGAGAGAGGAGAGGAGGTCAGGATAGGCAGGGTTTCGGTTTATGCATTCATTAAAGAATATAAAAGCGAAGTTAAAGCAATGGAATATCAATACTTTTGGAGGTCTTCAAGTCAGGAAAAAGATGTCTTTTGGAGATTGGGAAGTTGGATGAGATTGAACAGATGCGGGCTTTGTCTAGGGATGAAATGGAGGTTAGACTGGTGCAGACCACGGAGTTGGAAGAGGTAGTCAAACAGGAGGAGATTAGTTTGAGGCAAAAGTCAAGGTGTAAATGGATGAGGGAAGGGGACATGAACACATCCTATTTTCATAGGTTTGCTAATGGGAGGTCTAAAATAAACAATACTTATAGTTTGGAGGGAAATGGGGTATTCATTGAGGAAGAGCAGATTGATGAGGCTTTAATCTCTTTCTATGATAATTTGTATAAATCTGAGATGGATATGAGGTTCAATGTCAATAATTTGGCTAGGGCCATGATATCTCATGATCAGCAAGATTGGGTGGAGGGAGTTTTTGAGGAAGAAATCATATTAGTAGTGTGGGGGCTCGATAGGGATGAAGCCCCAGGTTGGTAGGTCTTGATGTTTTCACAATGGCCTTCTTTCAGGAGTTCTGGGATGTGTTTAGATTTGATGTGGTCGAGGTTTTTAATGAATTCTTTGAAAATGGATTGTCAATAATATAACCAATGCCACCTTTTTGGTTTTAATTCCCAAAATAAAAGGAGCCAGAGAAATTATAGACTTTAGTCCTATAAACCTCACTACCATCTTGTACAAAATGATCTCGAAGGTCTTGGCAAATAGGTTGAAACAAGTCATGGGGGGTGGGGATTGTGTCGGGCAACTAGAGTGCCTTCATAAAGGGGAGACAATGTTCTTATTGCAAATGAAATTGTTGAGGAAGGCAGGAGGTTAGGGAGAGAGGGCTTAGTATGTAAAGTGGATTTTGAAAAAGCATATGATAGGGTGAAATGGCAGTTTCTTGATGCTGTCCTAGAATGGAAAGGGTTTGGTGCGAGTTGTAGGAAGTGGATTAGTGGTTGTGTTAGGGATGTTTCCTTTTCCTTTGTGCTCAATGGTAGGGTCTTTGGTTTGTTCAGATCTTATATGGGTCTTCGTCAAGGGGATCCTCTATCCTCACTCTTGTTTACTTTAGTAGCGGATGCCTTTAGTCATTTCTTTAGGAGGGCGGAGGAGTTGGGGTTGATAGCTAGGTGTAGAGTAGGGAATGAGCAGGTATCCATTTCTCACCTTCAGTTTGCAGACGATTCCTTAGTGTTCATCGGGGCGGATCCAGTTCAGATATAATGGCTTAAATCCATTATTAGATGCTTTGAGATGGTGTCAGGTTTGAGGGTAAATTTGGAGAAGAGTAGTCTATCAGGGCTTCAGGTTGATTAGACTAGGATTCAAGCATTTGCGGATATGTTAGGTTACCAGATTGGTGAGTAGCCCTTGAGATATCTTGGTCTCCCGTTGGGAGATAGTCCCAAGGGTGGATTTTTTGGGCCCAGTTTTAGAGAAGATTGAGAGGAAATTGGCCACGTGAAAAAGTAACTATCTCTCTTTTGGAGGTAGGATCACACTTATTCATGTTGCACTTGCTAATCTTCATACTTGGTACCTACCCATCTTCAAAATTCTGATTGGGGTCGCTAAAAGAATAGAAAATGTCAAAGAGATTTTCTTTGGAGGGGGGAGGTTCAGAAAAAATCACCTAGTTAAATGGGCTACAATGCGCAAGGGCAAACAGCAGAGGGCCTTAACTTGGGAAACATTCAGATGCCTAACTCGGCTTTGCTAGGTAAGTGGCTATGGAGGTTTAGCACATAAACTACTTCTTTGTGGTATAGAGTGATCCAGAGGAAATATGGTAGTTGGCACAAAGGCTGGATGACGGATCCTCGTGCTAGAGTGTACAATGCTAGCCCTTGGAAGTCAATTGTTTCTATTGGTCCCATTTTCTACAGTTTGGTTAGGTGGGGGTTGGGAAATGGTCTTCGTATCAAATCGGTCCCACAGCTATCACCAGGGCAAGTAAGTAGCTGTTATCTGTTATCTATTCTATTTGTTTCGGTTTAAAATCTTAAAATCTAGAAAAAACTGAAAAATGTTTCAAAATATAAAAAGTATAGTAATTAACATTAATAATCTAGTTATTGAAATTGGCCAAATAAAATATATTGATCTAAAACCTGAAACAAATGGTTTAATTTCAAACTTGAATCACCAATTGAGTCAAATTTTCGACAAGTCCATGTCTGAAACTTGGATATCTGATTGGGGAAAGTTTAAAACAAACTTTGATGGGCAGATCAAGGTACTATATGATCTGACTTTAGAAGAAATACAATATGCATGGCTAAAAGCTGAAACTGTCCAAGAGATGAGACATTGGAAATAAAAATGCAAGAATTAGCAGATAAAAAATCTGACACTTGAGAAAACTAGAAATGGCAGACGAACCTCCAAAAAAGGAGAAAGAGGAATCAGATAACAATCATCCCTGAAGATTTAGAAAAGCTAACCTTTTGGTACAAAAATATTGAAGAAAAACTTCAAGAAAAAGGAGAACCATCAAATCAGCAAAAAACTTCTCCAATCCCAAACTGGCTAAAAGAACTAGCTAAAGAAATAACAGAGAAAACACCCGGAAGGCCTGAAGACTGCCTAGGAAAAAGCAGTTACAAGACTCCAGAAAAACCTGAGTTTTCCCCTAGAAACCAAACAGATTTAAAATCAGTCTCAACTTCAGGAGTATATCTAGACTTAGACTGTGCAATAGATCCAGTAAGAATTATAAACGACTGGGCACAAGCTAATGATCTAATGATTAGGAAAAATGAGCCTTGGAACCAAGAAGCCTTCAGGATTTTCCTTGAAGGAACCCTTAGAGGAAGAGCTGAAGATTTTTGGACCCAATATAAGAATGCTACAAATTATTATGGAAGATAAAATCCAAAAAAGAACTAGTAGCATGGTGGCCAGAGAATTAAAAAGGGAATTTGCTAGTGAATCAGACCAAACCGGGCTGATAGAAAAAAGAAATCGACCAAACGTAACTGCATTAAGCATATGCGATATGTGTGACTTTGAAAAATTCATTTGTGAATTCCATAAATATTATTATAAATTGAATTTGTCAGAAACTCATTTTTGGCTAGAACAGTTCTTTTATAAACTCTCAAAATCATGAGATAAACTAATCTCTGAAAGGTATGAAACATATATGAAAAATAATGACGAATACTCGGATATGCTAGGAGCCAGAAAATCCTTTGATAAACAAATTCTTCTTGAATATTGTACAGACTCCCTAGCAATATTAGACACCAAAAGAAGGCTTAACCAAAGCTTTAACAAAAATTGTTGTGGAAACTTGAATGACATCCCTGGAAAATATGGATGTTACCCTAAGAAAAGGTTTAAGAAAAAACTAAAACAAGTTTTTGAAAAATAAAATTCAAAAAGGAGATAAGATAAAAAGGTCTAAGAGATATTTCCAAAGAGAAATATTTTTAAGGGTCCGTTTGGATCGCAAGAATTTAGGGGTGTGAATTGGAATTGGCAGGTATGAATTTCAATTCTTGCGTTTGGATGACCAATTCCCACGGGAATTAAAATTCACGTGGGAAAAAAAAGACACCCAGTTCTAAAAATTCACGTGAATTATAATTCACACCCATGGGGGGTGTTTATTGTAATTCCCACATAAACTAAGTATTTCGTTGAGGTGGTTTAAAAGGGTAACTCACCAGACTGGTTCGATTTGGACTGGAGACCGGTCCCGTCGGTCTGACGACTAGTCCCCCGGACCGGCAACCGATCTCGCCGGTCCAATGACCGATCCCATCGGTCTGGTCTATTTTTTTAATTTGAAAGTACCAGATCCGGACCGGCCGGTACCGCCAGTCTAGACCAGAACCGGCCGAGACTGGTCCTGTACCCTGTACATTAAACCTTGTTGCCATCCCTATTGGTAAGAGAGCCCATTACTTTAGTTAAATAAAAAGTAGTAAAGAAAGAAACACACTAGCTATACAAATTAGATAAATTAGACTGAGTAACGTGTCAACCAATCAACAGAATTTCAATACATATGAATTTGAAATCATAAGATTTGTAATTCATATGCATTCCGATTCTCATGTATCTTTGAATTCATACGATCCAAACATACCCTTAAAGATAAAAATACACCTTGTCCATTAGGAAAATCATCATCTCAATGTAGATGTTGGATTTGTTCTGAATTAGGACATAAAGCACCAGAATGTTGTAAAAAGGTCAAACCAAGAATATAAAAACTATTCTTGATGATTCCGAATATGAACCAATACCTCATGGAAGAAATAGACAGTGATGATGAATTAGTCTATGAGTACAATTCTTCAAATGACTCAGATGAAGATTCTGAAGAAGAAAAAAAATTTGTTCTAAATGAAGAACAAGATACAATTACTCTTGGATCAGTGGTAAAAAATTCTTTAGAATGGGAAGAAGAGGAAGGAACCTCTTTAACAAAATGGAAAATTCTAGAGAAAACAAAAGAAGTCTATAAATTCTCAAAATGGAATTTAAAACAATTAACTTCTATAGACATTTTTCTTTGGAGGAGTAACCTCTGTTAAACAAACGGAAGCAAATTCAGCTATGATCCCCATACTGAATACAGAAAAATTAAAAAATTATAGAAAAACTATAAATGTCCATATAGGGCTATTCTAGATAGGAATCTGTCCCCTCTTTAGCCGAGGAATAGATGTATCTGTTTTAGCATGTATATTAGACTGCAGGCATAAGCAATTTATGGGTGCTTTAATTTTAGGAATGCAAGCTAACTTCTATAATGAACCATTCCACTTTGACGTATTCCGTGACTTTCATGTCAGCCTAGAAGTTGAAAACCTAGACAGGGCTTTGCAAATAAAAACTCAAACTTTTTTTTGATCATTAACAGGAATTTCATTAATAATCAAAATATAATACAAAACATAGACTCACAGAATGTGAGTCAAAAGAAAACAGTAAATATAATACAATGAAATAAAAACCCAAACTCATGGCCAGAATATGATAAATGGCAGTAAGAATATTGCTGTACACTACCGAATCGTATACTGACTAGTTAGGACAACTAATCCCAACTATAGGAACCAAATAAAAGATGAAGTTTTACTTCAAACAGAAACTCTGCATTCTACAAAAATAATTCCAAAAACCATTCCTTGGAAAGAACGTAGACCCTAAACAATGGATCTTAAATGAAATTAACCCCTTAAATGAAATTAACCCTAGTGTTAAAACATTAAAGCCAGAATTAGAGGTTTCTCAAGATAAGTTAGGAAGGCTTATCAAACAACTAAAACTAATTGACCAAAAGGATGAAGAAACATTAAGCGAATGTTCTTCTAGGACTTCAGTATCCAAAAAGATAGTTGGTTTCAAACAGATACAAATATCCATCTTTGAAGAAGAAACTGAAGAAATTGATCATACTATGATGTTACAAAAATATAATCCAATCCTAAGTAGATTCTGCACTAGGAGAGAACGGTGACGAAACTGGCTACGGCGATTGGTGAAGGAAATAACGGGGTCTCGTTCAGAGATGTTTTTTCAAAAATAATGGGGAAAGTTCTTGGCACAAGGTGAGGAAGAAAGTTAATAACAGATGGAGAAAACCATCGCCATTCGCGAGTTCATTCAGATTTGAAGGAAGAGTTTTGAACTCGAAGGTTTCTTGAATGGTGTTGAACAATCCTTGCTCATCACCGAAAGAAGCAAAGGGAAGAGTTGCTCCGTTTTGTTTAATGGAGGAGTCAAATGGTTTAGGAATATGCTACAGGCCGCTGATGCAATCGGTGATTGGAGTACAAGGCTAGGGTCGTGCTGGCTGAATCGATGGGTGGGAATCGCAGATGTTGAACGGAACTCTGGGGGATAATTCCTTAAGATTTTGGTTAGAAATGATGGCAAGAACAAATTATTGTACATTCCCAGATCAAAATCTCCTAAGGGGTGGGACTATTTCAGATTAGTTGGTGGGAGAGCTTTAGGTGAGGAGTGGTGTCAAGAGGAAGGTAACACAGAGGAGAATACAGGGGAGGTGGAGGAAGTGAATATAATGAAGAAGAAAGGGGATTTGGAGGAAGTATATACAGAAAAAAGAGGAAGGGGTGCTGGTAGGGGTGAAGGAATTAGTGGTGGAGGATTTCTTAATAGCTAATACAACGGCAAGGAGAGTAGCTGATCGTGGAACAATACCCATTGTCGAATGCATGAAACTGCATGAAAATGAAGCTCAGGAATGGAGATTTCCGGTTCTTGGTTTTTCGTTAGAAAAGATTAATTGGATGGGGTGAATAGGAGATTAAGAGCTATATTTAAACTGGAAGAAAATTTCAAAATCATCCTGATGTCATCTACAGAAGTTGTTATCTTCGCATCTTCCGGCGAGCTCGCTATTAATATGCTCACTAAGGATTGGCTACCGAGTTTGGAATCCTTGCACCTCCAAGAATGGGTTCCTGGTTTTGCCGGAATCACTGGCCTGTTTTGCGACGAAGGAATGTGGATTGCGGTGTCTGGTTTGCCGCCATTCTGCTGGGCACCAAGCATGCTCAAGAGAATTGAGGATATTTGTGGAGGGCTGTGTGGGGGTGGGAGTTCCATTTGACTACTGGGAGGTAGCAGGTGTGTTATTGTTAAAGGTTAAGGAACACAGAGGTTGTAGGATTCCGTGCTCGGTTCAGATTCATGTTGGGGGAAAAATATGCGAGACTTACATTGACATTGTCCCCTTGGAACTGCATCAGAAGATTAGATTGGTGGATGGTGGCACTTTGGAGATGTCGCAATTACTAGCTTCGGGTAAGGAAGATGGGATCACGGTAAGGATGGTCGGGTCGGGTGTGTTAGTGGAGTCGGGTCCTATAATTCAAAATGACATTACTAATCCTGAGGTGTGCCTTATCGATGTGCACATCAAATCCTCTGACTTTTCGTCTAAGGCTAAACAAATTTTTGGGGAACAACAGTTTGGGCAGGCGTTTTGTTGGCGGTGGGAGATGGTACCAGCTCAGATTGACACGTCAGTGGGAGAGAATACTGTCTATGGGGTAAGGGGTGTCGGCCAAAATAATGGGCCGATTTTGGAGGACGTGATGGGTTACGTGGTGGAGAATTCTGTTGGGCAGATAAGGTTGACAATGGGTTGGGATTGCTTGGGGGTTCGCCCTTAGCAACTTTTAAGGGCTCGATGGGCTGTCTTTACTCGGGCTAGAACGTTACGGGGTTGAAGGAACCCACAGGTGAGCCCGGGATCGTTGATCATCATCAACGCTGGATCAGACCAGTTGAGGAACTCAAACAACAAATGAAGACTATTCAGCAGGATCTCTTATTTCAAAGCAATGTTGGAGCCTTTACACCGTTGTCGAGTAAGCTCAGGGAAGGGCGATCGTGAAGAAGACGTCGGGGAAGATTGTTTCCAGCATTCTTCACTCATTAACAGGGCTCGTGGGGAGTTGAGCTTGGCGTTACAGGCAAGGTGTTGCTGTCCACCGAAGGAGGATGTGGTGGTGGCTATTACAGTGGCGGATGCGTCTGGGAAGTTTTGGTCTAATGGGGTTTTGGTTCCCTCTGGTTCTCCAGCTCGTATACAGAGCACGACGGGGTTGGCCAAATCATCACAGCTTATCTTCAATAGTGTCAATCCTGGTCTTGGTCAAAAGGTCTTTGCCTTAAAATTGTGCAGTCACATACCTCATGGGATTTCGGTAAACTCTTTTCATTCTCTGCGTGATTTGGTTTTCTCCAACCCCATTCTTGTAGCCAGCTCCTCATTCATAGGTCTGGATTTTGAACTATCTACTGAAGGAATTGGTCAAGCATGTGAGGAGAATGCTAAAATTTACTGTGAAATGCTTTCCGCCATGGCCTATATGCCTGCTGATTTCTCCTCAACCATTGATACTGTTGAGAGGGTTACGAAAAGCGATGTACCCAAGGAGGGGCGTTCTGATTCTGATCTTGGCTTCTCAGAAGAGTGGAGTGAAAGTAATGGTACTGAGTCGGAGTCGGTAATTATGGACGATTGGGTGGGAGTAGAGGACATTGCAAATCTTTTTAGGTTATCAGTGTCGGATAGGGAGGGTAATCCCATTTAGTTGGCAATGGCAGTGCGGAAGTTTAGGAGAAACAGATCTGGTCCACTGCTAGGGTGCTCCTTGAGAGTCAGAAACATTTCATCGTGTTTAAAATATTTTAGAAGGAGAATAAGGGTGCGAAAAACTACTAGTGTTTAATGAAGATCGTAAGTTGGAATATCAGAGGGCTGGGAAGGGTGCACAAAAGGCAAGCGGTTAGAGAACTTTGTGTTAGGGTAAAACCAGATATTGTTATTATCCAGGAAACCAAAAGGGAAAATATTAGTGCTAGTTTGGTTAGGAGGTTATGGAAAGATAGGGCGGTGGAATGGGGAGCGCTTCCTTCGATGGGAGCCTGTGGGGGCATTCTTGTTATGTGGGATACGGAGAGTGTGTCTGGGGAAGTGCTTCGAGTTGGGAGTTTTTCGGTGTCGGTCAAATTCACTGACTTAGTGGATCAGTTTTTGTGGGTCCTTGCGAACCTTCTCGAGTCTCATTGAAGAGCTAAGTTTAATTGATTACCCTTTGAGAGGGGATGGTTTACTTGGTCTAATTGCCAAGAGAATGCCCTTTGGTGTCGACTGGATAGATGTTTGGTTTCGCCGTGTTGGGATGATCACTACCCGTCGGTCTCACAATCGGTTTTGGAGAGGACCACATCTAATCATTGTTCTATTCTCATGCCCTCGGAGACGATTAGACGCTGTCCGTCGCCTTTTAAATTTGAAAACATTTGGCTTCTGGATGGAGGTTTTAGGGGAAGAGTCAGAGAATGGTGGGAAGATAGGGTTGTTGATAGTCAGGATTGGATGGGGTATCAATTCATGAAATCCTTGAAACATTTGAAGAACAAAATGAAGGAGTGGAATAAAACAGAATTTGGTCATATTAGTTCAAGGAAACAGATCCTTTATGAGGTCATAGGTTGGATTGATGTAGATGAATAGAACAAGGAGATCTGAAGGGAGGAATATGAAGAAAGGAAGGAGGCTAAAAGTTGCTTGGAGGTCGTTCTTAGGCAAGAAGAGATTAGCTGGAGACAAAAATCTAGGGCTACATGGCTAAAGGAGGGGGATGAAAATACTCGGTTCTTTCATAAGGTAGCCAATGGGAGAGCTAAAACTAATCATAGAGTGGGTCTTCAGATTTCGGGTGAGTTAGTTGAGGATACAATAAAGATAATTGAGGTGATAACCAATTTTTACTCGGACTTGTACCGGTCTGATCAGGATTATTGCTTTGATATACCGAGCTTAGGGGGGAGAAAATTGAATGTACAGCAAGCCGAGTGGGTGGAGCGGCCTTTTGAGGAACAGGAAATCAAGGAGGCGGTTTGAGAGTTAGATAGAGATAAAGCACCAGGTCCAGATGGTTTCACAATAGCTTTTTATTAAGAATGTTGGGGGGCAGTGAAAAATGATCTCATTAGTGGTTTAGGAGTTTTTTGAGAGTGGGATGATTAATAAGGCCACAAACACTACATTCATTGCTCTTATCCCAAAGAAAGCTGGTGCCTTGGAACTTAAGGACTTTAGGCCTATTAGTCTGACTATCAGCTTGTACAGGATTATAGCTAACATTTTGGCCTCCAGGATGAAAATGGTTATTGGAGACTTGGTGGCTTTAAATCAAAGCACATTTATAGCAGGTAGACAGATTTTGGATAGCTTCTTAATTGCTAATGAAGTGGTTGAAGAATGGAGGAGGACCCGTAAAGAGGGCATGGTTTTGAAACTGGATCTTGAAAAGGCATATGAGCGGGTGGAGTCGCACTTTCTGGACAAAATGATGGAATGGAAAGGCTTTGGGGCTAATTGAGAAAGTGGATTACAAGCTGTCTACGGAATGTAGTGTTGTGTTTTTTGTGGAATGATGGAGTGCACGGTCTTGTTGCTCTTACTCGGGGGATTGAGACAGGGCGATCTACTTTCTCCCTTCCTTTTTACCTTGGTAGCCGATGTGCTGAGCTGTTTTATGTCCAAAAGGGAGGATCTTGGGTTGATATCGGGTTTTGAGGTGGGTAGAGATCGTGTGAGTGTATCACATTTACAGTTTGAAGATGACACCCTTCTCTTTATTCATGTAGAGGAATGCCAAGCCTACTGGATCAAGTTTATTATTAGATGTTTTGAGATGGTCTCAAGGTTAAAGGTGAATCCGGAAAAGAGTAGCTTGGTGGGGATGAATATGAATCAAGAGAGAGTGGGGATTTTCGCATCAGTCCTAGGGTGTAGGGTACAAGAGCGGCCGTTGTCTTACCTGGGTTTACCACTTGGTGGCGACCCCAAGTCTATTAGCTTCTAAGATCCGGTGGTGGATAGGATTGGAAAGAGGTTAGCCATATGGAAGAAAGGATATATCTCGGTATACTACTTTTCGTTGTTTAGGGCACCTAGCAGTATTGTGAAGTGTTTAGAAAAACTACAACGAGATTTCTTATGGGAGGGAGGTCATAGGAAGTATCATCTGGTTAAGTGGGAGTCGGTTTGTTTGAAGACAGAAGCAGGGATCTTAACTTGGGAAATATCACTCTTCGTAACACGGCGCTACTGGGTAAATGGCTACGGAGATTCAAGGAGGAACAGGAGGCCTTGTGGTGGAAAGTGATTCACAGTAAGTTCGGCGGGCATCCTAATGGCTGGGATTGTAATTCCTCGGCTACATGTTCTAGAGCTAGCATCTGGAAAGATGTTTCGTTGATCTTACCTTCATTTTCTAACCTCATCTGATTTAGTATTGGGGATGGGAGTCGAGTTCGTTTCTGGTACGATCTTTGGTGGCGGGAGTCTATCGTTGCTGTTTGGTTTGCTCATCTCCTAGTGGTCTCTGCTAGGGATGCTCTTGTTTCTGATGTCCTTTCTTGGTCTGCCTTGGGGTTGGTTTGGAACCTCCTATTCCGTAGAGATTTGCGACCTGCAGAATTAGTTGATCTTGGGGCTCTCCTTGTTAATCGGGGGGGTTCTATTGACTTCGAGTGTAGGGACCATCGGATTTGGGGCACTTGTAGTAGCAGTGTCTTTTCAGTGAACTCCTTTTCTGTCATCCGACCTCAATCTATCCAGATCACTTTCCCCTTTCATCGAGTCTGGTTACCCTTTTCTCCCCCCAAAATTAAAGCATTTGTTTGGACCGTGATCCTTCATAAGATCAATACTTGTGATTTGCTTCAGAGAAGGTGGTCGTCCCGGATGATTTCACCCCATGTGTGTTGTATGTGTAAGGATGCAGGGGAATCAGTTGACCATCGTTTCTTACATTGCTCTGTAGCTAGAGAGGTATGGGCGTCCTTGTGTTGACTTGGTGTCGGATGGGTGATGCCTGAGGAGATTGGTGAGTGCCTGATACAGTGGAGGCTCCCTGGGGTAGGTGTGAGAGGCAGATTGATGTACTTGGGTGTATGGCACGCAACACTTTGGGTTTTATGGGGGGAGAAGAACATGAGAGTGTTTGAAGACAGAGCTAGATCGACCGGGATGATTATCGACTCTATTTTACTCATGGTTAGTTCATGGATGGAGATTCTTCCGGCTTTTAGAGGATTCTCCATGACTGATATACTGGTAGGGTGGTCGGAGGTGGCCAGGTCTTCTCCACACATAGTGCGTGATGGAGGGTGAGGGAGTTGTTGGAGTCCTGGGTGACATGTTCTTGGTTTTCACTGGTGTCCTTATCTTCTAGGACACGTTGCCTTGTTTCTGACCTTTGCTATTTTACACTTTGCTTATGTTTTTTGGGTCTTGGTACTCATCTTGCGCACCCCTTACCCTCTTTGTATTTGTACTAGTTTTGGCTATCTTGATAAACTGCTTGTTATTTATCAAAAAAAAAAAAAAAGAAAACAAGCTTATTGGATGGGATGGCAAAAATCATTACCACTAGATCACAGAGAAAGAGTCCTCGAGCCAGAATATGGATATTGGATTCAAAAAAAAGATGGATCATGGATATACAACCTGAACATACAAGAAGAATTCAAAAGTATAAAAGCTTCAAAGAATTTGTTGTACATTCGGCTTGACTTTGAGATAAATAGATACCATCCGTATTCAATGGATGCCTTAATAGATACTGAAGAATCTTACACCTTAGCTCGAGGAAACACTTTACCATTAAACTGGTGGAAAAAGATGCCTGAACCAAAGGTGTTACGTGCCGCTGATAATATCCTAACAAGATTTACTGAATCTGCGGAAAATGTCCCAGTAAAAATTGGAGAAATTTGTCATAGAAAATTATGGCATTTTGGTTCTCTTGATGGTGATCTCCTTATTGGAAATAGTTTCCTTAAACAACGAATGTGTGTACCTTTTGTACAACATCATGATTATATCCAATTGGGAACACCTCTTGCTATCGCTCCTCTGCTAATCTATGCAGGACAAAAAGTAATTAATGGTTTCAAACCTGAACCATTAACCACACCGATTCCAAGTCCTGTTTCCGTACGACCTATGAAGCTTTTATCAGAGCTCTCTCATACGGATCGTGGTGATAATAATAGTTCTAACAAAGAACCAGAAGAAGAAAAACTTTTGATCCTAAAACAGATCCAAAATCCTCCTTTGAACAAAGGATTCAAGAGATAAATGACCACTATCTGAAGAAACATCTTAAGACCTCTAAAAAAGAGAACATTCCTTCAATTGAAGAAATAACTTTAGAACTGAAATGAAACATTTCAGAAAATCCCTTAGAACGTTGGGATAGAGATCAAACCAAAGCCTCTTTAGAACTTAACCCAAAGAAGGTAATTAATGGAAAACCCATGATTTATACCCCTGAAGATAAAAAATAATTTGAAATACAAATTCAAGAACTTCTAACTAAAGGACTGATAAGAGAAAGCCATTCTCCACATAGCTCACCTGCATTTATGGTAAGAAACAATAGTGAGATAAAAAGAGGAAAAGCCAGGATGGTAGTAAATTATAAAGAATTAAATAAAAATCTAAAGTTTGATGGATGTTTTATACCAAATAAAGAAATCTTGATGAACTCTACAAAAGGTATGAAATATTTGTCAAATTTGATTGTAAATCTGGATTTTGGCAAATAAAAATGGAAGAAAAATCTATTCCTCTAACTGCATTTAGTGCCCATCAGGGACATTATGAATGGATGGTTTATATCATTTGGATTATGTAATGCTCCTCAGATTTTCTAAAGAAGGATGGATAAAGTCTTTAAACCTTATTTTGAGTATTGTCTTGTATATATTGATGATATTTTGATTTTTAGCAGAACAATAGACAAACATTGCCTCCATCTTGCTCAAATCGCACAATGGCTAAAAAAGCATGGAATAATATCAGAGAAAAAGATAGAATTAGAAAAGGTTAAAATAAATTTCTCGTGCTTACAAATAGACCAAGGAAAAATTGAGTTACAAACAAATGTGCTCGAAAAACTAAATGATTTCCTTGTTAAACTTGAGGATACAAAACAATTAAAAGATTTTTAGGTGTCCTTAATTATGGAGAAAAATTTATACAAGATTTAGCAAAAATCCGTGCCCCTCTTCAAAAGAAATTGAAGAAGGAAATGAAATGGTGTTGGACTATAGAAGACTCTGACCTAGTACAGCTAATCAAATCCAGAGTAAAAAATCTTCCTTGATTAAAACTGCTTGAAGAAGATGACTTCATGATGCTAGAAACAGATGCATCCGAAAAATTTTGGGCTGCCGTCTTAAAAGCTAGAAATTCAAATTTTGAAGAAGAATTATGTTCTTATACTAGTTGTATGTTCAAACCAGCTGAACAAAATTACCACTCTAATGAACAAGAGTTATTAGCAATAAAAAATGGAATAACTAAATTCTTCATCCATTTAGCACCCACATAATTTCTGATAAGAACAGATAATTCTAATTTCTTTGCATTTATTAAGAACAAGCTTGATAAATGTATGCAACAGAAAAGAGTTCTCCATTGGGAACAATGGTTTAGTCAATTCCAATTTTCTGTTGAACATATCAAAGGAGAGAAAAACTCTACCTGATGCACCAACCAGAGAAATGGTTTTGTTCCTATAGGCTATGGCAAATAAAGGAAAGAAACTGCTCCAATACAAGGGAAAACCCTATATGATGAACAGGAATAACCCAGGTCATAGTTCCTCAGAACCAATCTTCCAAAGAAAGAATTTTTTTTTGGAAAATGTCCCTGATGAAAACAAATTCCTAGTACAAGACGGAAGACTAAGTCCTGAACCACGGACGATTCTGGACAATTTCTGGGATGTATTAAAGGAAGAAAAAAGAAAGAAAATGCGAAAACCCACTTCCTATCTATTTGAATGGTTTCTTGAAAACCAGAACAAGAAAACATGTCCTAATCATAAAAGAGATGATTGCTATCCTTAAGCCAAGGAGTAATCACCATAATCCCGAGTTCTGCAAAAAACTACACGAACTCACTCAAACGGCTAGCAACACACTGGATCACAAATTTTCGATGACTCTGAATTCTACCTAATACAAGAAAAGAAGCAAAAGCTGTTCGAAGATGTTCAAAGATTTTTCCTGAATTATGGAGAACTTGACAATCTTCTTACGGAAAAGATTGTAGAACTCCCTCTCAGAAAAATCTTAGAACAAAATTCTGATCAACTGGATTGATCAAGCATGAAACCCATGATTGTTTATATAGAAGGATTCAATAGTAAAAATGTTGAATTAGGATTGGTTGAGAGATTTGTCATTAACAGAAATGATGAATCATCTTGTAACAAGTTGCCTGCAATTGCTCGATATGTGCTTACATGTATCGGATTAACAACTGAGAAATTTCTTATTACAATCTGAAGCACAATGGCAGAATGAGAAGGACCCAGATTCTTTCAACCTTATCAAATCTGGGAAATCAGTTTGATACAGAATGACTCTTTAATTAGAAGAGGAAAAGGATTCCAACCAATCAAAGCAACATCACAGAGATTTTGGAATACTTACAATGAATCCCAAGACAAGATTACTAGATGGATAGAACTTGAAAGACAAAATAAAATTACGTTGCCAGAAAACACATCTCTGGTTCGATGGAAGAAGAATCGTATATATTGAAATACCGTATGCATCGGTATTATACACCAAAGACCATCTGTTTTATGAATATCAACTAAAATCACTATGACAACAGATTCATAAAGGCGAAGTTGACGCCTCTGTAGAAACACAGATAAAACTATTTGAACAGTATGAACAACAAAACACAGTCACATGGAGTGATACTGACTGGACTGAAGAGGAGGAATGGAATCTCGTTAACATGGCAGAAGGAAAACTAGGGACCACCAAGACTCTATTATTAAAGTTTACAATAGAAAGAGTCTTTATTATTGTAGGAAAAGAATATGAGTTTCTATTATTGATGTTGGTGCGTCAGTACGTTAAAGTGGTCTATTATTGAGCTGTAAAAGTTGTTCCGAAGAATCTATAAATAAGCAAGCATGACATGAGGAGGGCAGAGTTTGAGGCTGGCAAGCCTTAGTATCTGTTTTCAAGTCTTAGTATGTCTTCAAGTCTGAATGTTTGTTTTCTGTAACATTTCAAGCTTTCAGTAATAAAATAAGGAGTGTCTATTTTTTTTTGGTGACTTGGAACCCCTGACCCCACTTAGTGGCTTCTTACTTTTTCTTAAATTATTCCTGGAGCACCTTAACTCATTCTGAGAGATCCTCTTTGGTCGAAACACAATTCATGTGACCTCTGTAAGCCTGATATTGTTTTGACAACCTGAGGACTGGTGGTTGCTAGCTAGGTGTTGGCTTAATTTTAGAAAGTAAAAGGAACTTCGGAACGCAACAAAAGCTGTAGTGGGCAAGTAAGTAGTTGTAGTCTGTTATCTATTCTGTTTATTTTGGTTTAAAATCTTAAAATCTAGCTGTTTTATTCTGTTTGTTTTAAAATCTGATATTTGTTTATTGTGCAGTAGCAAGGCATCTTTGGTACTTTTTTATCCAACAGGTCCTTGATGCTTGGGTGATGCCATGTGGTATTGTAGAGCTTTTACAGCAATGTCCCTGGCCTGGGTAATAGAGGGCAATTCATGGTTTTACAGACCGGTCCATACTGGGACCAGCGGTCTGGTTCTAAGCCGCGATACATATTTTGTATCACGGGGTTATGGATCGGACCGGTACAACCGGTACTGGTCTTTGTTTTTTTTGTTTTGTTTTTTTCAATTTGTCGATTGGACGGTTTTTGATTTGGACCGGTCTGGTACCAACCGGTCTTGACTGGTACCGCCGGTCCGGACTGATACTGGCCATGCTTGGTCTGGTACCCAGTCCGGGTACATTAAATCTGGGGGCAAATGATGTACTAGTCTCTCTTTCAGTCAGTGATGTGGATGATCTGGTTGGAGAGAAATAGAAGAATCTTTGATGGACTATCGGTTGCCTATTAGAGCATTGTTGACATCATTATTTACACAGTTGGATCATGGATGGTGGTACTACCATAGTTTAGAGGGATATTTATTTCAGACATCACGAGGGGCTGATCTACTGTCTGTCAGTCTTCTCATTGGAAGACGCAGACTAGTGTGGCTTGAACCCCACCATGTGGGGGTTGTATGAAGCTGAATTTTGATGGGTCATCTATTGGTAGTCTATACCTTTCAGGGGTGGGTGGTATATTCAGAGATCATCATGGCCATATTTTATAGGTCTTTTCAGGTCCGATTGGGAATGGGGACTTGACGTGTGCCAAGTTATAGGCTTTAATCACCGGTTTGAGGGAGGCTAGGGTCCATGGTTTTGAATCTCTTGAGGTGGAAGGGGACTCCAAAGTTGTGATATCATGGATGGTGAATAATGAGAGTTTCCCATGGAGGTTCATACACCTGATTCGGTAAGCACGCTCATTACGCATAGGGTTGAATATATCTTTGTATTAGGTACAGAGGAAGGTGAATGAGTTAGCGGACGGGTTGGCTTGAGATGGGGTTAGTAGAGCTAGTTTGTTCTCAGGTGTTCCGGTTGAAGGATGTTTCGGGGTGTTGGGTGATAGTAGGCAAATTCTGAGTAGTTTTTGAACTTGTGATTGTTTTCTAGTTGCCCACCTTGGGCAGCTTGTTTAGTTCTATCATGTTTTGCGTGCTGTTCTCCAACGATTTATAATATTGCTTCGTTACTTATCAAAAAGAATAAAATAAAAGAGCATATGATAAAGTGCCTAGAAAATTAATCTAGCAGGTTTTGGGTAAGAAAGGAAACAAATTTCTTTTCTTAGAAAGGGATCCATATCTTCTTGGTTTACAACGAGTCAGTTTGCAATGTATGGTTCAACAACTTGATTCTTGTGTAACTTGACAAGTTGTCTGGATACTCTTATCTAGTCTAGTTATTAAAAGTGGGAGTTAAAGAACGCTGATCATGTTGAGTTTACTTGGAAAACTTTGTGTTGCCTCCTCTCTTTGAGATTGTTTGCATATCAAAATTCCAACAGTTAGCACGTCTGACATGTTGGGATTTCAATTTTGATACTGATACACATGTTTTATGACTAATGTTTACTAAAAAAAAAATAAATAATAATTTGTTTTATGACTAATGCTCTAGGTTAAATAAGAAAAATTGATCGAAGATAGAAACTTTAGTTCCAGTAGGGAAGGCGAGGAATTGGTTTTGGATCAAAATGTAGTTGTTTCTGTTACTATATAGTTTTTCAACACAATGAGTAGGGGTTACTTAAAATTTATAAAATTTCTAGAACAACATGTTACATTTCTGTTGCTATCTTACAACCATATGGACATCACCTTTTCACTTGGACTCATGTAAACTCTACTAGCGGCTGTATCCTTGAATGTGATTGCTTAGTTTTTAAGTCTGTGATTTTCTAGATTCGTTTGCTTGCAATTATATCATAATTAGTTATGTATGTTTTTGCATATTTCACTTGGATACTTAACCTGTGTTTATATTATACATTCATAACCATTTTTTAACTTGTTTTATTGCTAGCTCAATTACAATGGAAAGTCGGTAGCTCTTCCATTCAACTTCTCTATCCTCAGATGGGCAACTGGGACCCGTAAAATTCTCAATAACGCTCAACTGCCAGATGGTGTTAGCTTCTATAACATTTTTGGAACATCATTTGAGACGCCTTTTGACGTTTGGTATGTAACTGTACCACTTCATCCATTAGGATGAAGCTAGCTTGCTTCTAAGAACATTTTTTTTTTATCAGAAACAGATTATTAATAAAAATAAAAGATGCAAAAGAGTAAGAAAGAAATTAGTTTGAGAGATATCTTTATTGAAGTTAATCTTTGGTATAGGTAATTTTTAACACAGTGAAGTTTAATTAGTTATATTCATGACGTATAACATTTCACTTAATTTATAAAGTTTCGACTCTTGAACAGATTGTAGTGGTTTATAAACTAGTTAATCTTTGAAATAGGTATTTTTAACACACTGAAGTTTCATCAGTTACATTCATGATACACAACTTTTCACTGAATTAACAAATTCGTGACTCTTGACCAGATTGTTGTGGTATAGAAACTACTCTTGAAGGTGATTAGGGAATTTCATGAGAGTATGAAGTTTGAGAAGACTGTCAATGCCAAATTTATTTCTCTCATACCGAAAAAAGGGAAGGGGCTTTAAGTATTAAAGATTTTAGGTCTTGTGGGCAGCTTCTATAAGACCATCTCCAAGTTATTGGTAACCAAGTTAAAGAAGGTACTTCCATCATTTCCCTCTCAATCCCAAACCGCCTTCGTGGTTAATAGACGAATGTTTGATGGATTTTTGATAGCCAATGAATGCATTGATTCGAAAGTAAGAGCAAGGTTCTAAATTTTGATTTCGCTAGACATTTTGGCAAGGGGTGTCTGGTGAAATTTCGCCTATATTTCGACGAAATGGGGAAATGTCACCATTTTGCCAAGGGGGGGGGGGGGGGGGGGGGGG
>JAUPMG010180925.1:20087-38944 GCA_031762675.1 Pachysandra terminalis
CCCCCCCCCCCCCCCCCCCCCCCCCCCCCCCCCCCCCCCCCCCCCCCCCCCCACGGGCGGCATTTCGGCAGATGCAGACGAAATTTAAAACCATGAGTAAGAGAAGCACATATGCTTGATTTTCAAACTAGATTTGGAGAAATCCCACAGTCATTTTAATTGGAATTTCCTGTTATATATGTTGAGGCGCATGGGGTTTTGGAAGGAAGTGGATCCAGGTGTCCTCAACAATAATTTTATGTTGGTTAATGGTGTATCTTCGGTTATTTAAAATCTTCTAGGGCCCTGTAACAAGGAGACCTTCTCTTCTTTCTTATTCATAATTGTCACTGAAACTTTTGGTAGACTTGTGTGTAAACTTGATTGGGAAAAGGCATATGGTAGGCTGGAGTGGGGTTTTTTGGATTCGGTGATGTGTTGGAAGGTGTTTGGGCATAGGTGGAGTAGATGGATTGCGGGTTGCATTAAGAATGTGTCATTCTCCTTATCAATGAGGCAGTGCATGGTCATTTCAGTCATCCAGAGGGCTCCGCCAGGGTGATCCCCTTTCCCCTTTCCCCTTTCCTGTTCACTTTAGTGGGGGATGTGTTGAGCACTTTTTTTTTTTTTACTTTAGCAGAGAACATGGGTCTCATCAAGGGGTTCTCATTTGGGAGGGATAGGGTGACTGTGTCTCACTTGCAATATGTTGACGACACCATTCTATTCTTTGGAGTGGTTGAGGAGCAGGCTTATTGGGTCAAATCTATTTTGAGGTGTTTTGAGTTGATTTCAGGCCTTAAAGTTAACCTTGAGAAATCAAGTATTTTTGGTTTCCATCTTGATCTGGGTAGGGTTCAACAATTTGCAGATTTTCTTGAGTGTGAGAAGGTGGATTTACCAATCCGGTACCTTGGTTTGCCTCTAGGAGAAGATAGTGTTAGGTATCTCTCTTTTTGGCAACCTGTCATTGAGAAAATGAAGAAAAGATTGGCAACCTGGAAGCGGAATTACTTATCATTGGGAGGTAGAGTTACTTTGATTACATCGGCTTTGGCCAACTTACCCATCTATTATCTGTCTCTGTTTTGAGCTCCTGGGAGGGTAGTTAAAATAATTGAGAAGATTCAGAGGATTTCCTTTGGGAGAGTGGAGCCTATAGGAAAGATCATCTAGTTAATTGAGCTTGGTTGTGCAAGAGGAAGGAGTCAAGGGGTCTTAACCTAGGGAATATTTTGAATCATAATTCGGCTCTCCTTGGCAAGTGGCTGTGGTGGTTTAGCATGGATAATAATGCACCGTGGTACATGGTAGTAGTAAGTAAATATAGGGTATGTGATAATGGGTGGGAGATATGCCAATCTACTAAGATTGGTACTCTTAGCCCGTGGAAGGCTTTCAAGGCACTTGCTCCTTTCTATTCATTTTTGAGGTTTGGGGTTGGCAATGGTTGTAGTACTTGTTTTTGGCATGATATTTGGTGTGGGGACTCCACCTTGTATTCTCGATTCGATACTCTATTTGGTTGCTACTCGGAGGAATGCTTTTGTGTCTCATATCTTGTCTTGGTCTATTTCTATTCTCAGCTGGAATCTTACCTTCAGGAAGGACCTTAGACCAGCTGAATTAGGTGAACTTGGTACTATCTTGGAGTGTCTTCGTTATTCCTTCATTGATTCTTCCCGTCCTGATGTTCGGGTTTGGTGGTTGGAGTCTAATGGGTCCTTCTCCACTAAATCCTTCTTTTTTGTCTTGTGTTTGGAGCAAAACATTGTCCCTGCTCCTTTCTTCTTCTAGACTTTGGACACAATGTGTTCCCTCTAGAGTCAGGTTGTTTGTGTGGACTGCATTCCTTTACAAAATCAATACGTGTGATATCCTGCAAAAGTGGAGAGGTAACTGGGTAATTTCTCCACATATATGTCTTATGTGCTAGAAACAGGGTGAGTCAGTTGATCATCTCTTCCTCTACTACAGTTTTGCTAGGAGTATATGGCTGTTTTTCTTGGAGTGATTGGGGGTGGACTAGATGATGCCGGAGAAAGTTGTCTTGTTACTTTCTCAATGGAGATTTCAAGGACTGGGGAAGAAAGGGAAGATTTTGATGGATTTGGTTGGTTTTGCTATTCTCTGGTCTATTTGGAATGAGCGGAACAAACGTATTTTTGATGACATACAAAGGATTTTATCGTCGACTATTGATTCGGTTGTGGGGTTGGTGGCTTCGTGGGCGTCGGATTTTAAAGACTATTCCACTAAGTCGATTATCAGGGATTGGAGTGTGATTATGTTCTTACCATCAGCTCATCCTACTCAGTGCAGAGTGTGGTGTGCCCCCACCTATTGGAGTTATAAAACTCAATTTTGATGGGTCTTCATTGGGTAACCCGGGGAGCTCTGGGATTGGTGGGGTATTTAGGGAATCTGAAGGGAAGTTGGTTCATGCATTTTCGGGCCTGATTGGGACAGGGGACTCGACTAAGGCGGAGGTTTTGGCTTTTGCTTGCGGGCATGGAGGAGGCTAAGAAGTTGGATATGAGGCGTCTTATGGTGGAGGGAAATTCATTCTTAGTTTAATCCTGGATGACTGAGTCTCCCATCCATCCGTTGAGGTTTGATCATCACATTTGTCTCGTGAGATTTTTCCGACAGGGCGTGCACGTCACTTTCCTTCATGTTCCTCGGTTAGCAAATGTCTTTGCGTATTCTTTAGCTAGAAGGGGAGTTGACAGAGAAGTCTTTGTAGCGGGAATCAACATTGATGAGTGCCTTGAGGAGATTCGTTGATTGTTGGGAGACCCTCTTGGTCCCACCCTGACCCCCTTTTTGTAGATAGTTTTGTTTTATCATGTTTTTGATGCTTTTTTTTCTGCTTTGATTGATGTTGGTCACATTTTGTTATCTTTGTATATTGCTCCCTTATGATGATTAATGAAATTGCTGTTAATTATCAAAAAAATGTAGGTACTTCAGTTGCCAATGATACCCTTATTTGTTTTAGAGAATCACATGCTCAATTGAGGACCCTCGGGCATCGTTTTGTATTTTTTGAGGCAGTTTTGAGTTTCAAGATTAATCTTGCGAAAAGTGAGCTTTTTGAAGTTGGAGTGCGTGTTAACATTAAAGTTGGTAAAATTGGAAAGCTTAAATTTGCACTAGTTAAGATTAAAATACTTATTTTGGTGGCTAATTGGACCTATAAGCTACAAAGAAATTTTCTTGGGAGTGGGATGGCGGAGGAGCACAAGTACCATTTGGTGAATTAGAAATCCGTCTGTTGTCCATTTGAGTCGGAGGAGAAAAAGTGCGGGGGTGGGGGTACACCTACTTTGCATGGCAGATGGCTTTGGGATAGAGGGATCTTTGGAGAAGAATCTTTTCTTGCAAATATGGAAGGAATCATGGTGATTGGAATACCAATTCTTTCATAGGATCTTATGGGATGTGATTATGGAACGCACCAGCTAGTGTTCAAACTCATTTTCATAAAGGAATTATATTAGTGTGGGAATCAGATTTTGGGAGGACCTTTGGAATGGTGATGAATTATTCTCAGCATTTTTATGAGAATAATGGACTTGGTAGGCACACCTCTATAAAAGAGATAATGAACTTGTCATCTCATCTGTCTGATCCATCAATCAATGAGTTGAGGCTTACATGTGGGCCACACTCGTTAATGTACTTGATATTCGTTGATAAAGTGACTTTCCCTTTCAGTCTAACCATGTCATATTATCATGTTCTATGCTATTCAGAGCTTGATGGAGGTGAGAGGGCACTCTTGTAAATCTAAGAAACCAGGAGAGCAGTTTTGTACTTCACGTTTCAAGCCATTGGAAAGAATGCGTGTTTAAATTCACGGATAAAGTAGAAAACAGAAATAAAAAAGAAAAGAAAAGGGAAAGAATAAAATAAAGCCCATTGAAGCTTCATAGAAGAAGGTAAGGACTTTCATATATTCTTCGTGCCCTAATAGAGAAAGATAAAATCTATAGAGAGAAGAAGGATAAGTACCTAGAGCTCGAGAATGGAGAAACTTCAATCAGATACTTCTCGGAGTTCGATCTAATAAACTTTTCCAGAGGAAAAATGTCCAGTTGGCCAGATTCCTCAAAAACTGGGAGAATTACTAGCATGAAATCGGCTAAAGCACCGGAGAAGTCAAGTTATGGACGGATCTAGAGTTGGATCGGCAAATGTTCTGAATCGACCGATCCAACTCGGTATCGGATCGGGACAATCCTTGATCCGAAACCGAGTTTAAAAACTAAGGTTCGAACACCCCAACAAAATGGTGTTCTGAAAGGAAGAATCGCCATTTATTGGAGGTAACCCATGCCCTTTTGTTTGTAATGCATGTTCCAAAAACCTTGCGGTCTGAACCTATACTAACTGCTGCCTTTCTTATTAACTGTGTTCGTTTTTGAGTTTTGGGTTCAAAACACCTCTTGAGGTTCTCGCTCCTACAGTCCATATGTTTCCAACCCCTCCTATGGTGCTTGGGTGCATATATTATGTCTGTGTGAATCATTCTAATCGTACTAAACTTGAACAAAAGTCCGTTAACGGTATTTTTTAGGTTATTCTCCAACCCCCCAAAAAGGCTACAAGTGTTGCCATCCATCCTCGTAAAGGCGTTTCGTTTCGATGGATGTCACCTATTTTGAGTTTGTTTCCTTTCTTTTCTTTTTTCTTTTTCTAGTCAGAAGACTCCTCTTCATGGGGAGAATAAAGGTGACGAGTCATCCTTTTTGTCTTTTCTTCATTCCTCACTACCTCTTCCAGTTCTTCCTCACACATTTGATGACAGGATAGCTTTCCAGTTCCTCACATGTTTGGTGATAGTAGATTTGACGTTTAGGATAAAGGGGGTTCATATGTTTCCTTTAGGGAGTTGCAGATGTATTCAAGGCAATGGAAAAAGGATCCGGTTTCTCATTTCCCTTTCCAAGAGTCTACTTTTAATCCATCTGATCTAGATAATACTTCTACGGTTCTACCTTATCTCCTCACCTTGTTCACGACCCTTTAAGTTTAGTTTCATATAATTCCTTGTCTCCATCTTACCGTGCTTTTGTCACCGCATCGTCTTTTATTTCTGTTCTTCTTAGAGTTTCTGATACTCTCTCACATCCAAAGTGGAAAGAAGCAATGTTTTAAAGAGAAGTTTGCCTTCAGAAAGAATGCAAAATAGGACTTGGTTGATCTTCCTAGAATGAAAGAACCAGTAGGGTGCAAATGGGTGTTTACTATAAAGCATCTATCTGATGGATCTATGGAAAGGTATAAGTCAAGACTTGTAGCCAAGGAGTCTACATAGACTTTGTGGGATTTGATTATCAGGAGCAATTTGCAGTTTCCAAGATGAACTCTGTGAGAGTTCTATTTTCTGTTGCAGAAAATCAAGATTGGCCACTTCTACAATTTGACGTAAAAAAATGCTTTAATACATGGAGATATGGAGGAAGATATCTATATGAGGGTGCCTAATGAATCAAGTTTCCATCAGTAGAAAGGAAAGTGTGCACGTTGAAGAAAGCTCTGTATGAATTGAAATGATCACCAAGGGCCTGGTTTGAAAGTTTTATATATTTCATTTGAAGAATGGGTACAAGTAGAGCCAGGCCAATCCTATACCGTTGATGCCTCTAATCCTCTTAATATCCTACACTTCAAAAGTTGTATACAGCAAGAAAGATAATGATTAACACCATGATCTGCTAGATACAAAGTGAATGCTTTGGATGTATGAATTCCCCTTAGGTTTGCACACCTTTCCCAGTTAACCAAATGAAACTTTCTCTTAAGCTCCCAACCATTTGATAGGAAGTCTGTAATTTCAGAAGCCACATCATCACATTAGCAAAAACTTTCAAATGGATAACAGATAGGAGGTAATAGATGGCAGCAGATTCTTGATTAGGGTAATTCGACCTCCTAGAAATGGAAGGGCCGCTTTAAGCATCCAAATTCTTCATTTCTAAGATTGGGCTCTAAATGTCTTTAGAAATTGATTTAAACCCCAACAAGAAGCCCGAGTAGGATATAGGAAAGTCTCTTCATTTGTTAATCCAAAATAATAGTGGAATCCTCAATGGTATCCTTATTGATCATCCAAAAAAAAAACAAATCCTTCATTAGACCTAAAGCGATAAACAACCCTTTAAGGTCAAGAACTCTGCCAAAGAAGCATCCAGGAAGAAAATAGAATTATCAGCATACTACAGATGATAAATACATGGCCCATCTTAATACCTTAAAATGTGAATCGGGACTTTTTTTCCATCCGAATCATCTATTTTTTGTGTAAACATGGGCGTTTAACAGGGATTTGAAGTTATAAAGTGGCCCTAGGATGGAAGCATTCATCTAGTGTCTTGTGAGGAACAAAATGTTAAAAGTGGACTATTCATAGAACAAAGGGATCCTTATTATGTGATGTAAAGTCAGCTAGGAGTCAGTTAATCATCTTTATATTCACTATGGGCTAGTAAGGGATGTTTGGATTTTTTCTTCTCTCTTTTTGTCGTGATATGGTTTCTTCCTCAGAATCCTAAGGAGTTATTCTTGTCTTGTGATACCAATTCGAGGCGGTGGAGAGGTGGTATTTTGTGGAAGATGTTCCCATTTGTTGGATGTTGGGGTATATGGAAATAGTGCAATAGGATGATCTTTGATGATATCGAGTTCTCTTTGCCAGAGATATGTTACTTTATTGGGAGATATCTAGTTGATTACAAGAATTCTTAGGAATTATGATTCACTCTCATTTTGGGTTAGGATGCCTCTTTGTTGGGTGAGGGCATCTAGGGTTTTGTTAGGCTCCTTTGTAGACTCTGTAAAGTGAGTCATGATTCATATTTATTCTTTTTGTATTCACAAGTAATCCTCTTTGCTGTGACCATAATCTTCGCTTTGTTTTGATAGAAAAGTATAATTATTAGTGTCCATTGAGCCTTAACAAACGAAGGGTTTAAATTGCATTTTGATTATCAATCTCTATTAGTAAAACCAAACAAATGTCGAATTTTAATTTTATTATTGTAAATTCACTGAGATATTGAAAATTTATATGAATGTTTTTAAAGGCGCACGAGTTGTTTGCCTCAAGATGCACCTGGATGCAATGCATCCCCAAAACACCTTGAGGTTCATGCATGAGGCGGAATGTGCATATGAGGCATATGCCTCAAACTTTGAGGTGTTAAAAGAATCATATGCCTTGAGGTGTGCACTTTTTAACGCCTTACAGCCTTGAGGTATACGCCCTACATACATTTCAGCCACAATTTTTAAGTTTACCTTGATTTCTTCTTGTTTCACTAGAAGAATTGATTATGCTTTTCCATCCCAATAAAAAAAGGAAAGAGACCACAATTAAAGTTGAGAGGGAGCAATAAATCTTAACAAGAAAGAATGGTAGGAGGACGTATGTTACATAGTTCAAGTACAGTTATTGGGTGTGCGTATGTGCATAGGTATTGGATTCTTCTGATCCCTTTGCTGTAGGATATGGGGCTTGGTGAAAGGATTATGAGATATCATTCTTAAAAATAACATTAATATAATGTCCACACAAAGAACCAGGCTATATTTGTCTGTATGTGCTCATTATTTATATTCAACAAAGAAAACATTCACCAAAAAAAAAAGTAATTATGAACTCAAAATATGATAATATATATCTAGATGTGATAGTATATTAAAATTATACAAGGGCCTAATAATTTTAGCCATCTTAAATGGCCCCTAAATGTTAGTAGTGTGCCCAAAGATCTGTACGTGCATCCAATTTAACAGAAAATTCATTTAACAAAAATTGGACAAGGATTTGAATTGTCAAACATGTATCCCACCCCCATACTCATTTCATGTCATGTCTGACAAGGGTACAACAAGAAAGGTAAAAGGTCCAGGTTTCATGGAGGAGGAAAACTATAATCGAAAGTTAAAAGCCCTAAACTCTGGGGTTTCTCAGAAGAGAGATTAAGGAGAACAAAGAGGAGGGCGGGAAAGAAAGGATTAAGAAAGCTCCCTAAAATCTAGGGTTTCTCTGGAGAAGCTTGAGGGGGAGAAAGAAGGGGTGTGTGTGTGGTGGGGGGAAGAGAGAGAGAGAGAGAGAGAGAGCAGACAAAAAGAGGGATTCCTGTTAGAGTCCGAAAGCCAACCAAGAACTCATGAATGTTCTGGGTGTAGATGATACTTCTCCTCAGCTTGTGGGCTTGTGATAAGGTTAAGGATTTGTATATCTCTCCCATTAAAGGAAAATATTATATTTCATATCAGATAGTGTCATTATAATATGATAGAACCTGATAAGAAAATGCAATAATATATACATATACATCAGATACTAACATGTTCTGTGGCAACTTTGAGTTTTCCAAAATTTGATGTAAGGAAAAAAAAATCCATTTATACTCTAACTGGGTTAGCTGGAATTAGCTGAGTTAAATTAAATTAATTTAAAAATAAAATCAAAAGCAAATCATATTTGCTCACATTTTTATTAAATGATATTCTTTTACAACTCATGGACCCTCTTTTTACAGGGATATGAACCATTTCAAAGTGACATGCTTTTTACAATTAAACTTGAACATAAGAATAAGCATTACTGAATTTATAAAACATACTTTACTAATTAAAAAATAAGTGAGGGGGAGAAGAGGGGAGGTATGTCTCACCATGCTTACAAGTCTTACATATCAAGCTGAAGTGCAACGCCTCTACTCTTGCCATATAGTTTAAAATTTCGATTTGTATAAGATGTAGCCAAAATTGGTGGACATTGTGAAATGTTAAAAATTTTGAATGTCTTCAATTGAGGCAAAATCTCAAAATTTCAAAAAAGTGTAAGATATAGCCAAAATTGGTGGACATTGTGAAATGTTAAAAATTTTGAATGTCTTCAATTGAGGCAAAATCTCAAAATTTCAAAAAAGTGTTGAATATTAAACAGGTTATAGCTCTACAAGATCCATTTCCAGAAATAATTAGCATCAACGATAATTTTTTTACGCATTTCTTACATCCATTTTCTCTTTAATGCAGCTATGGTTCAGAAGCCTCTCCAATTGAGGAAGTATCCGAAATTTGCCACACAATGGTGAGTAGACCAAATTGGTATTGGAATTTATTAGGCTGCTACAAGTTTCTATATATGCTTGCTTGCAGATGGGAACAGCATTGGACATCTGGCCACGTATCTAGCATTCTGTACCATAATGGTGTAACCCGAAACACAGGTGATGGTGTAATGGGTCCAAAATGCTATATAATACTATCATTTGTTTTTACTTTTTATAAATTCCATAAAATTATCCTTTCATACATAGACACCACTAGATGCCATTTTACCCTCTTACATTGCTTCTAGTTCTTGTTTTTCACCATGAAATGCTCAAGACTTGGAGACCTTTTGAGACACAGATTTCAAATGTGGCAGTTTATTTGGAGAATCCTACCTTAGTTGTACTTCCAGTTGACCCACTTCACATACCGAGTTTCAGTCTCAAAAACACTTGCCACATAGAAAAAAGGGATCTCCTATATCTAACATTATTCTTGTACAGAACTTAAAATATTAAAAAAATTGCTGGTTTCTGTTACACATGCTTCTATTATATATATTAATAGGGACTTACATGGGTGGAGCTATTACCCATGTGGCCTATCCAAAGGGTCTACATTCAGGTGAACGGTTTGGATTGGTCACATTGTTGCTTCATGTGGCAGAGGAAACCATGTCTCACCAGGCAACTAAAACTGGTGAAGAAGACCAGAATACCAATCACACACACGCACAAACACAAACACACACGTATGTATATTGGACATCAAGACCCAGCCATATATTTGGGGCAGTACCTTAATATAAATAATTGTTTGGACTGTAAATTGTTGTATTATTTCTTTAGAAGTGAAATGTTAACTCTCACTGCCTTTGAGACTTTTTTTTCCCTCCCCGATCTGTTGAAAGTGGATTGCTTTTTGTGATCATGATCAAATGGAAGAAACCCCCTTCCAACCTAGATTTTTGCCAGTCTCAGCTACATTGAAGATGATATTTTTGCAAGTGGTCCCACTTACACTTGGCCATCAAAGCAGAAGCTGGGCAGCTCACTTAATCCATTATGGTCATTAAGCAACTTCACCAAGGCAGGGAGAGTTAACTTTATGTTACATGTCAATGTGCTAGCGAACCTAACAACCACTAGCACCTAGTTGGTCCCACAAATTTCTGTGTTGTTCACATGGTGGTAGGTCCATCTTTTAAAAATTCAGCCCAGTGGCTAGAATCTACCTTTGAGTATTGGGTATCCTTATTTGATATTAGCCACTGGAAGTAGAAACGATTATGCAAAGACACATGATTTGCAACCACATGGCAGTTTTGTTGGGGCAAGGTAGATCTATCATGACTTGGTGCACATATGAGGAAGTTGGGTGGACAGAACTAGGTGATATAGGGTATTGTGGAGTTCACAATAACTATGAACTGTATTTATATAGTGCATATCTATACATGACATTGGTAAAATTCTTTGTTTCAGCCCCAGTACTCTTATGTGGATGGAGATGGGACTGTGCCTGCAGAATCAGCTAAGGTGCTATTTCTGACCTTTAATTTCATTTGTTTCTTTTTGTTTTATTGAAGTTATAGGTCGGTGTCCACAATTATGCTTTATCTCAATTAGTGATATCACGTGTCACAAGACTTGCAACCTTTAACCAGAAAGTTAAATGCCAGTTAAACAAAAAAAGAAACCAGCTTCTTTTGTTAAAAGAAAAGGAAAAACAGCTGATAATAACTTCTGTCAATAGAATTAGTGGATATTATTCAACAATAATGAAGTCCAAATTCTGAGTAACAGAAAATGATTCTGCTCTAGTTGAATCTTCGTGTGAAAGGGTTTCTGCTTTGGGTGCAGTTCACATCCCTTTTGTGGAGGTACAGATAAGCATTTTCATTTTGGGGTGAAGTTAGAAACACCATAATGCTAGAAGTCGGCCATTGATTGCCACAAATTAATTTCATGTATTAAGATCACTTTACCAGAGAACCTTGAACAATTTCTCATATATAGGAAAAGAAGAAACAAACAAGAATAAAAAAAATTCAGGCAACTATTTATTACTTATCTGAAGCACTTGTTTCCTGTTCTGTTAGATTTTGTATCTATTTTTTAAAATTTAAGGAAAGGAAGGGGTTCGGGAAAAAACATTGCAAAAATGTCATGATAAAATATACCTGTGCAATAAAAAAAGTGCCTATTTTTGTAGGATCAGTAGAGAAAGTTAAATTATTGTACCAGAATTCTGACTAAAGAGCTTAAGATGGGGCTACATGGGTTGGGCTAGAATCAAATCAGTTCCCTACGGATACTGGGTTTTTTCGGGCTAAAGGTGGGGCCCAAGCTTACGAACATGTGGGTTGGTTGACTTGTTTGTTCCCATATCACTACAACACATGTTTTTAAGCTAATAAAAACCATGTGAAAGTATCTCCTTTTCTGTTTGAATATCTTATTTTTTTTTATGGGTAACGTTGATATATATTAGAGATGGACAACTACTAGGGTACAATAAAGAAATAAAGAAAACATAAGAAGAAAATACAAACAACTACGCAAGTACAAACACAACGTCCTCACTTAGCACCTCCTCACTTGGGAGTCCTGCGAACAGCTCTATCCTATGCACCCCTCCCCTTGCCAATATATCGACCACCTCATTTGCTTCCCTAGGCACATAGACGAACGAGATGGTCAGACCATCTCCTAAATCCCGAGCTAACTGTACCAAGTGGGTAAATTTCCATGGACAACTCCCAGAAGACACCATCCATGCAATCATTGATGACGAGTCAGTCTCTACCTCCAGAGAATTGAAACCCCGACCTCTAGTGTCACGCCCTGAATCCGAGATGTATAATCTCAAGGATTTCCAAGGGAATAACCTTCGGAACCAACCCAACCAACCCATGGATGCAGCCAAACCAATCAACCAATTCTTGGTTCCACAGAGCATAACTATATACAACAGAAGTCTCGTCAAATTAAAACCTTTAACTAAACCCAACTAATATAAAAAGATCCAACCAAATATAAAAGATAACATAATTAACTTTACATCATCCTTGCCCATTTGGGCTCAAAACATAAAAACATAAATCATAGTTCAAAGTAGCAAGTTCATAAGTTTCGAATTAACATCTAGCTAGTAATTTCCGTCCAGATCAACCTTCACTTCAAAGGTTCACCTGTTTCAACATAGGGGTGAGCTTGGAGACTCAATAGGAAAAATCCAAAGCAACTACAATAACTACCTGCATAATCTTATGATAAATGATGTTATTTCATGCAAGTTATACCAAACATTTGTAACCTTAGTCAGGTAATCATCGCAGTTATGAAATCAATATCATGATATTCACTCATTATCAATCCCATTACTATCATGTCATTATACTCATTTACTTACCATCACAACCATAACATAGAATCCACAAGTCACAATTCACCTTATTGTCATGTCATTATACTCACTTATATACCATTATAACTATAAACATGCACAACATGTTCAAACTCCAACATCCTCATGAACTCTGTCATGATACACATCGTGTCACAAGGCTACCAATTCTCATGGTTCCTTCTATACTGTAACATTCCTTTTTATCATTTACCATTCAATTCACACACAACAATCAATCAGCTATCCACATTGTAACACCATAACCGAAGTAGCAACCATACATCACACCACAATTCAATCAACAATCACACATCACACGACAACTCAACTAACAACCATTTATCACACACAGCTATGCAATTCATGCAAATGAACACAACATGAGCACACAATGATGAAATGACACTCACAATCAAGAATGCAATGCAATATGAAGTTGTGATGCAAATGCTTTTGATGAGATGACATGATGAAATGAGTGCAGAAGGGGTGTTAGGCCAAGCCTAACCATATAATCAATCCCACATCTCCTCTAGGAAACCCTTATTCCAAGAATGTGCTTAATTAACCACATCTGATCCCTCTTATCTGAAGAGTACTGAAATCTCGCTATCATTTTCTTTTAGGGGATGCTGGCCCAAGGTAGAAAATGTCACCATCCTTCTTTTAGGGGATAATACCCAAGGTAGAAGTCCACCATCTTACCATTTCTTTTAGGTGATAATATCCAAGGAGAAATCCGCCATCTTTCCATTTCTTTTTAGGGGATAATACCCAAGGTAGAAATCCATCATCCACACATTCACACAGTGAACTCATCTAGAGTCACTCAAAAACATTCATTATCAGTGAATGCATCTAGCATCACTCATAAACACATCTCAATTCACAGGCTTATATAGGACCCACATATCATACACTAACAAGTTCTCATGCTTTGATTATCATTCACTCCAACATCATACCACACAACCTATCTCAGGTTATAATTCTCTAGAAACCTCATCATACATCATAACACACCATACGTGGTCATAGCACACAGTAAACTGGGGTAATTAGTACATTTTGTTGCAAAAAACTTCACACACACATAATTCCCCCACAAACCAACACCACACAACATTCAATCACCAAAACATAGATGTCCACAAAATATGGGAACAATAGGGGCTTGGTAGCAGGCTCGGTGGGATCGAGGGTCCTGCCGAGCTGCTCGGCTGGTGCTCTCGGCTCCTACCCTGGCTCGGCAGATGGACCAGAGCTTTTGGGGGGCTTGGCAAGTGAGCTCAGTGGGACCGAGGGTCCTGCCAAGGGTCATTTTCAGCCCAGAAAACTTCAGAAAACCTAGTGCTTCGTGCCCGACTTCATACAAACCCAAAAACATACTTTTCTCATACAAAATCAAGGCTTGTACTATCATTCATTCTCACTAACATGTTATACACAAAACCTAACATCTAAACATGGATTCACATGTTAAATCTAACATAAATCACATGATCCAAACACATATATTCATGTTATCATCAAAAACACATAAATCAATCTAAACATGGTTCGATCATACATTATCATGCAAAACAAGGAATCTAGATGTTTATCCTAAGAAGTTTATCATAATCCTATGAAAATAACTACCGTAGAAACCTTGGAAATCCCTACCTCTTTTCCAAGCCTTTTTCTGCAACTTTAGAAATGAAAAATTACAAGCCTTTCTCTAGCCTTTTCCTTCCTGAGCCTTTTACTTCTTTCTTCTTTTCTCCTCCTTTCACTTCTCTTCTTCAGCAATACCAAAATCTCTTTCTCCCTTTCCTTTCCTTTGGTCGTGCAATCCAATATGGGGAGTTTCCTAACACCCACATTCCTATTTGGAAGGGTTGGATTCGTTAGTGGGAAACTTTCCCTCTAACACAAAGTGCTGAATTCAAAATAGGTTGAAATGACTAAGATAGCCTTACCTGTACATCATGGGGAAAATGACCAGCCCATAGTCCGGTCCATCTCATACCTTGGGGCCCAAGCCCAATTCTCCTTAAATTCATCAAAGCTCATAAGTTTCCCAATTATTTACCTTAATTACAGATTAGTCCTAATTAATTAATTCCCTTATAATTAAGTCCTATGGTTTATTAATATGATTAAATAGAATTTAATCAATCAATTAAGATCAGGGTCAGGATCACTACATCTAACCTCCCTTAGTCCAGTCACTAATGCATGTAACTCTGCCCGCTGGAATCTCCCTCACCAAATAGGCCTGAAAAAACGTGAATGATATGGCCATGCTGGTTTCTTGAGACACTGTCCACCCCAGATGGTCCTGGTCTCTTTGATTATCTTTATTAATTGTCAAGGTAAAAAATAGCCTCAATGGTGTATTTTCTTTGCATGAAGCCAATATTCTGCTATCAAATTTATTTGTCTTAATCTATGCTCCATCACACTACCACAATTTCATGGAATGACTCATTTAATTTTGTGATAATTAGCTCAACTTTGAAATCTCCTGTTTTATATGTTAAGATGATATTTCTGCTCCATTCATTTGGCATTCTAATTGTATCGAAACTCTATTGAATACTTAGTCAACCAGAGAAAGATTGTGCTTTCGTTGGGATACCATGTAGTCCTAGAGCCCATTTTCTTTGTTTTTTAAATTATCTTGGCTAAAGTTCCCTTAACTTCAGTTTTCCTAATCTTGCAAACATAATAATGTTCTACTTTCCCCTAGTTCAATCATCCCCATGTAGTCTAATGAGTATTTTCATCAACTAATCTTGGAAATAATTTCACCTTCCATTGATCTTGTCGTTCTTTACAAGGGCTCTTTGATCATCATGTTAATGCATTTATCTTGATCCATCTCAACCCCTATTTTTTCCCAACTCTTACAAATGTACATACTTATTTCTTACCCTTATTTGTACCCAAGTTATAGGTCACTTCATAAATTGTTGATTGGCCTTCACAATTATCTTTTATTTCTTTGCCTAGTCTTTTTGTTGAGCCTTTTTTCTCTAATGACCTGTCGAGCGTCGTTACTCCACCATCGAGTTTCTTTACAGAATTATGATATTTAAGTCTGATTACCGAGCCATTAGTCATATATGTGAAATGAGTGTTATCATCTTGTATTTTCTTACTTGAAGAACTACAATTTTGATTATTTAATTTGATTATTCATGCATTGTGAAGTTCAGTTGAATTCCTTTTATCCTTTGCACAGGCTGACAGATTTGCTGCAGCAGAAAGAGTGGGAGTTAATGCTAGTCACCGGTTGTTGCTACGCGACAAAACAGTATTTCAGCTTATCCAAAAATGGTTGGGAGTTGACCAAAAGTTGGTCAACCCTTTGAAGACTTCCAAAGTTATGGATGAATTTTCACAGTAAAAATGCTTCTCTATCATATCAGGGCTGTAATTGCAATTGCACGACCTATGTTTAAATAATTCATGATCTGCTCGTTAGTTGGGGAAGTAATCTTGTTTCATATGTTTGCATAAATCTCAGAATGTATGGTCCCTTGCACCTTATCTAACAACAAAACCTTGGGCAATAAGGGATTTACGAAGGGGGTGTAATAGTGATGAAGAGCTATGATTCTGTGAGAGGAGCTAGCAGCTCTAGCTGATGTACTTGGAGTTATTCGTGACGAGTCGATTGTCGTACTTGGCTGAATAAGTTTCTGGATCTTGTAATAAGAAGCAATCTGGCATCTAGCAACACATGGTTCTTATGCTAGCAATGAGTTCTAGCTCTTTTATCAAACGGATATCAGGAAGCTTTTTCGGTCCAATAGTTAAATTTATGGCAAAACTTGAGTATTTAGCATACATTTTCTATTATTTCTTTTTTAATTTTTTAGTGCAGTCATAATAGAATAAAAAGTTTTTTGCATTGTCACAATAGCTTTTATTGGCTACTATGACAAGGCCATTAATGGAAGAATGATTTGGCCAATCTAGACACTCCATTTAATGGGGATCCTCTAAGTTAGCCATGTGTAAAATGTTTTAACCTATATAAGTTCCAATAGTACATGTGCTATGTTTTGCCACATGTATATGTTTGATATATCGGGGGGACAACTTGGCCCACTAGGATGGGCCGACCAGGATCTGGATAGTCCATATTAGGCAACTGGTTAGATGTGGGACCCTCTCCTAATCCTCAGGGGCTTGGCCTACATAGGTACATGTGTCCTTGTTTACAAGAGTGGAATAAGGAGGTTTAGTCTTTTTAAGAGTCAAGTTGAGTCTTCTATATATAAAAGACTCTTCTTCCTCCTCCTATGACATATGTCTGATTCAAATTGTAAATTCTTTTTCTTTTTTTTAATGTAAAAACAAATTGTTCATTTTCTGTCTTTCTCTCTCTCCCCTAGAGATTTGATTTTCTACTAGAGTTCCATACGATAGCCCTTGGTTGATTGAGTTGGGACATACTTGTGTGGTTCTTGTAATCACACACATATACTGACGTAGGACGATATCCGATTAAATAGAGTTCTTTTGCTGCAGATCCGGATTCGTGTATAAAGAGATACGTGTTCTGGTTCATTATTTCCTTCATTCCTATCAAAGCCATCCTTTTCTTTTGAAAAGAGTAAATTTTAATAATTTTTGGAACTAATTTCATATTTATTTAAAACAAAAAAGAAATTTGTTTGAGTTACAAGGAGGCCAAAAAGCAACAAGATTGGTAAGTCAGCCAACAAACAACAAGATAACCGGAAAGCCTAGCAACAAAGCAATGACGATACGTGGACAGTCACTACAGTAAACACTAGTCACTACCAGACCCATAGAAAGGCCAGCACCCAACAAATCAGAAGTCAACCAATCAGCAATAACAAAGAAAAAGACATCACCAGTTGGAGAAGACCATTATGTAACCCCACCTACATACACAACTGCCACCAAGGAAGCATGAACAAAACAGTAACATGGAGGTAGCAAATCAAGGAAAGGAGCATTATCCTCACCCAGACCACCCACTCCAGAAGCTTCCCACCCAATCCAACCCAACCCAACCCAATCCAACCCAACCAAGAGAGGATTGCCACATGAACCAGACTTCCCACAGACACCAAGCCAGTAAGGAATCAAAACACAGTAACAGCAGACCATCATCAGAAATAGGGAAGTAGCATAGGGCAACGACAGCAAGCAGTACCACATAACATATACCTAACCCCCTACCCCAACAACCAGTATCCAAGAGAGCACCAACACCCACCCCTGATAACTACTACACCAGAGAAAAATATCGAAAGAGAAGCAAACAGATCCGAAAACCAAGAGCAGCTAAAAAGTAGCTCTCACAACAGCAACAAGCCAGAAACAGAACAGAGGAGCAGCCGAGGACATAAGCAGAAGTCACAGCATAACCACCAACACAATACATAGAAGAACCGAAGGAAGAGAATCAAACAAGCCAGCAACAGAACAGGGGAGCAACCAAGGACATAAGCAGAAGTGACAGCATAACCACCAACACAATACATAGAAGAGCCGAAGGAAGAGAATCAAACGGATTTAAAAATACCAAGAGCAAATAAAGAGGAGCACACTCAGCAGCAACAGGCCAACAGAAGAATAGGGAAGCAACCTTAGTTACCAGAGCTGAGAGGGAGAGCAAGAGCGAGCATGAGAGTGAGAGTGTGAGAACATCAATTTCAAAATTAGTTATAATCCAGGGCGTATTCAAGCGCGCATATATATAAACTAAATTATCATTGCTTATAAATTTATATTTTATTATATAAATAATCATACTACTTCTAAAAGGTGAACCAATTTTTTAAGTTTTTGAGCTAACACATTTTTATTACATTTTGTATTACGATATTATCTTCTATAATTACAATAATTTTTAAATTAAGTAGTAATTATTTAAATAATTTAATATTAAATTATGGTTTTATTGTCTTTTACCTGAAACTTTTAATAAAAAAAAATCTTTGATTTTTTAAATACTATTTTCTTGACAAATATACTCGTAATTGTTTATATAATTAACATAACAGTACAACTAATCTCTTCTTTTAAAAAGGGTTATTTTAGGTATTAAAATAATTTGTGTGGGACCTACACTATCAAATCTTAAAGAATTTATTAATGAGTTTAACAAAGTGTCTTTATTAACATAATTCGTCTCAATGGAAGCATGAATCGATTCTTGAGATTGCAGTTTCCAAAAATAAATTATCATTAATTAAAGGATTGATTCAGCTTTCAAGCTATAGAAAAGAGAAAGAGACGGTCACCTATATAGAGAGGGCTCCGCATCCTCTACAGCTTAAGACTTGTAGCAATCCATACAGCACCGTTGGATTGCTGCCACGTGGATACCAAAATGGTACCAAAGGCAAATTAGCAAGGGTACC
>JAUPMG010180926.1:13223-24051 GCA_031762675.1 Pachysandra terminalis
TTATTTCTTTGACTTCGGCACTTTGAATAATTGATAAAAGTGATGCATGTTACTTTTATTCCCTTGTGTTGATATGACAATCTGCGTTCCATGTTTGGAACCCAAAGTTCGTGCCTTGAGATTCGTACCTCCTACATAGGGATTTTTGCTACTGGTTTTGGGGTGTGACAGATTGGTATCAAAGCATAAGTTTTATTCAGACATGAAGCCTTTCTGCAGCTTTTCAACTTGGGTCATACCTAAGTTGTCTAAGTCTGCCTGAGTTGGATTGTGATTAGAGAGTTAGTGAATTTAAGGATCTATTATGAATCTGAAAATAGGATGGATGTAAGAGTCAAAAATAGGAAGAATGACTGATTTATAGATAGTAGACTTGTTTGCGAGAATAGTAAGATGGTATATTAGTAGGAGGAATAGATTATAAAGGGGTTATATATGTGAGGATGAGAAGGAGTGTTGATTGCTGTTTGTATACCTTAAAGTATACATTCCAAAAGAATACTGAAGGATGGTTGGTCACCATTTCTGAAGATCTTAAGAATGAACTCTAAGGATATAACATTTGTTGTTTGGTGAGTGTACTGTGTTGGGAGGTCCAAAGGGATATGATCACTAGGAACTCACATTATTGCGAATGCGAAGACTTATGTATATATGTAAAATCCTAACACTAACCAAGTACCTCCATAAATATAAGGGACAATGTAGTTGCACATACATTTAGCCCTATAATTTATGAAAAGGAAGGTGTGTAAGTATAAGTAGGAAGAATTAATAAATGACATTACACATTTATTTACGAGGGATTATTCCCAAGTTTGATTGCTAAGTGATTGATAATAACTTGGACTAGAGTAAAAGTAATTAGAAGAAGAAAAATAGTATGAAACCCTTAGTATGGATTAATATGAAATTTAGCTGTGGTTGGGTCAAGTACAAGTCTTGTAAAGTAACTGCAAATTTTTAGTCTGAGGTGTAGACCTGGTCTAGATGGCAAATGGAAATGGAAATAAATTGTTTTGGATGGGATTTAACCATTTTAGTATGTGATAGTTGTGAAATTAAAATTATAATAGAAGAATATTAAATTAAATAATTAAAAATAAATATTCTAGACATTTTTAGGGCGTCAGCACCCTAATCGGTACCCACCGATACTCCGGTGGTACAGGGTACTGAACTCATGAGGTCTAAAACGCACTATAAACCTATAATTCTTCTCATTTTCTCTGTAAACCCTAAAACATCTTCCTCCTTTCTTCTCTTGAGCCTCCTAGAACCCTTCTTGAGCCCTAAATCCTTTTCCTTGCAAACCTTAGCCCCCTTGATCATTTTCCCCCAAATCTCACAATGCCAAGGATCAAGAAAACCGGTAACCCAAATCCATTGAAGAGGACTAGAGCAGCAACCGAGAAGGCTAGAAAGGATGGTGATAGCTCATCCAGACCACCACCGGAACCTACGCATGAATCTAGAAAAAAACCCACCGACGGGGACGAGAGTTCGGACTCGAAACCTAGGGCACAAGCTCCTCGGCAGCCATCGAAGGTCGAGAAGGCCATTACTCACACGTTCTTCAATCGGCAAGTCAACATAGAGAGACCGATGAAGATTGAGCATGTTAGATCCTACGGAGTGGTCGACATCTTAGCTGGTGGGGGATAGATCCCCATCTTGTACTGGGGCGGGTCTACATACCAAGCCATGGCACAGTTCATGTACGCCTCCATGACATTTTGCAATGAGCGGGGTATGTTCATTAATTTCAAGATTGATGTAAAGACCCGCCGCTTGACTGTACCTTTGGTAGCAAGATCATGGGTTTAGCCATGAACCCATCAATGGTTTATTTTACCGGATTTAGAGATCAAAGGACAGGATGCAGCGACCCGTAGACTTCGCGGAGATCTAGTTTCGTGGAGGAATGGCATTGCTCTTCCAGCAACTGCCATGTTTCCCCTATACCTCGTCCTTCACAATATCTTCATTGCAGCGTTTACAATATTTTCATTGCAGCGTTTACCCTAGATCGGGGAATGCTACCAACCTCGCTTCTCACATGGTTCAAACCTTGAACCAGCTAGCACTTGGGCAACAGCCTTGCTTGCCAAGTTTGATTATGCAACACATCATTCGGTTCATTAAGAATCTGAAGAAGAAAAGCCAGTTACCCTTCGCTTGCATGATGACTACTGTTGTGATCTCTCTCCCTCGCCTGGTCTACTTTGGCAAGGGAGAGAGATCAGAACAGGATGTGCCACCACCGTAGCCAGAGGGTCCAACAGTACCCCAGCATGAGGCATCAGCACAGGCAGCTCGATTTCTGGTCCCGTACTGTGCTATGAGGGACAGTTCCTTGGAGACTAGGCTGGAGTCTCTTGAGAGGACTTCGACGGCCTTGTAGAGGACCACTGAGGAGACCAGGACTAAGGTCTGAGAGCTCAGGTCCGCATGGGAGAGGGTAACGGAGAAGAGCATGGGTTACCTGCATGAGTTAGCCACCTCCTGTCGCAGAGCTGACAAAGCGGCTCCACCACCACCACGAGTGCCATCCCTGTGTCGGAGCCACAGATGGCTAGCACAGAGGAGCTGGAGCAGGAGGAGTAGAGGACTGAGATCCCAGGGTTGCTGGTAGCTTGAGGGGGTTTATCCCCATTTGTTTTGATGTTTTCTTAGTTGATGTAGAACTTTATTTTGTTTGATTTCTAGTGGGTAGTGGTAGCTGTGACTACCCAGTTTATGTTTGAAACTCCTATGGTTAGTATTGCTATGTGTTTGAAAAATTTGGTATCCAATGAAGGAATATTTTATGCTTTATGCAAGATTTGATTTGGTATTCCAGTCTATGGCCTTGGTGCATGCATTTTGTTTGTTGTTGTTGTGTGAGTTGTTTATTGGACTTCCATTGATATTGAATACAGTATTGTAATGAATTGTGATAGGGAGACTACACTAGGGCTGACTGGGAGTGTTCCAAGTCAATTAGAAGCATGTGCTAACAAGTTGAGATATCCGATTGAGATTAATTAGTTGAGAATTGTTGTTGATCGGGGGATTTACACCCTACTGATTTCGGGGACAAAATCCTTTTAAGAATGGTAGACTGTAAGGACCCGAAACTAATATATCTAATTCCTAATTGTTGAAAATAATAATTATGAATTTTATTATTACCTAGTTAGGCGTTTTCATATTAAGATTCATTAGTTAAGAATTGTTGCTGATCGAGGGATTTACACTGTACTGATTTCGGGGATAAATCCTTTTAAGGAGGGTAGACTGTAAGGACCCGAAACTAATAAATCTAATTCCTAATTGTTGAAAATAATAATAATGAATTTTATTATTACCTAGTTAGGCGTTTTAAGGATAACTAATAGCTAAATAAAGCATTAGACCAATAATGGAACTATTATATAAGAACTGGGGTTTATTGGTAATTAATATAACTTTTGGGGCATATAATGCCATTATATTCATTACTTAAGAAAAACGTGTGTTTGGTGTGTGGAGTCGGAATGGTGGAAGGAAAACTTCCATAAACATTCCCTCTACCCTTCCCCTTTTTTTTCTTGGATTAAGGAGGAGAAACAAAACCTAACCCTAGCCCTCCCTTTTGGTGGAGAAAGAGAATAGGAAAGAAAGAAAAGAAGAAGAAGAAGAAGAAGAAGAAGAAGAAGAAGAAGGAATGGCGGAGATGGAAGATAGAAGAAACAACTCAGATCTGGATCTCAGCTCAAGGAGAAGGTAAGTCTCATTTTTTGTATAATTCGAATTAGATGTCTTTGAGTTCTGATTTCATGTGTTTGTGCAAAAATAGTTATTGATAAGGTTTTGGTTTGAATGCATTGAGATTTGTTTGTTTAGTCGATTTATTGGACGATTTACATGTGATTAATTGGTTTGTATGCCTTATGACCTTTTGGATCCGATTTCCTAACCAGTGAGAAACCCTAGAACGAATCTGGGATCCACATCCCGAGATCCATTGGTGGGCATCGACACACCTGTGGCCCTGCCGACCAAAATCCCAAAAAATAACAAATGCCTCCATCCGCAGGCACCGATACGTTGGTGAGCCTGCCGACAGGGGCCAATTTCCTATTGGGAACACCCCATCGGTACACCGGTGGGAGTAAAACCTTAGTGTACTAAGTCTTGAATTGGATTTTGATAAGTTTTTTTTGGGAATTGGTCCCACCATGGTGAGACATCATCATTGGAGTCAATGTATGATAGAAGGTTCTGGCCTACCTATAGAGGAATCACCCTTGAGTTCCATATTGAAGTGGTTGGGTTGGGGTTACACCATTTGTTTGAGAAATGGTCTCAATGAGTCAAAACGTGGTCGGATGGCTCTAGCCTACTTGCGGGGAACCACCTTTGAATCCCATGGTACACCCCTACACCATTGTTTAGTTTGTTGAGTTGACCTTACTTCGATTGCATTCATTAAGTGCTTAGTAATTGAAATAGATTTGTTGTGGATTGATGTGGGTTTTATGCTATTGATCGAGTATTTGGTTTTTGGACTCAAGATTGATCAAGAGTATCAACTTGATGTTCCAAATTATTTGGTACCCATCATTCACCCTTGGACTTGACCACTCTATGGTATTTAGACACCTTAGACTGGTAATTTGGATTGTGAAATGGTCGTAACTGTGTTGAAACATCTGGGAAAACTCGTGCTGGCATTCAATCGGATTATTCGCATGTATGGGTGCATGGATAGTTTCCATTGAAGATTATCATTTGATTCCTAGTTAAAAATGCATACATGCTAGGCTTATGTGATTGTTAAGTGACCCCGAGAGGTGGTATATTTGGTGGGTGAAATCCCTTGAGTGTTACACACTCTAAACTAGTAACGGGTGGAACTCCTTGAGTGTTATATACTTTAAACTAGATACTGTTGCTGGAAATCCTTGAGTATCCTGTACTCATAAATTAGCAGCATGGTGACCTTCGTACCATGGGTTAGCACTTGGAACGAAGAGGAGGCATCCGGTTGTTCCTGGTGACCTATGTCCCGAAATTGTTTTGAATTTGGATTAGAAGTTGCAACGAGGGGCACTTAACTAATTACATGAGTTTAGTTAATCATACTCGCATTCCTTGTTTGAGCATATTATTGTAGATCATATGAATATCATCATATCATACGTATCGTTTATCATCCAGTAATTCATTATTGTTAGATTTTGGCATATCACATGTTACTAAGTTCATTTGATTTAAGTTTTATTTGCTTAACGGTATCTTATGAGGATGGACAACAGATATGGTCGTACTGGGCAGTCCAAGCTCACGTGATTTATTATGTTGCAGGTAGAGTGGTGATAAGGACTAATAGGAGACTCAATACTGATTTGCTTCACCTCAGCTCCAACATTAGGGTTGATGTCATTTATGCTACACTTATTGTAATTTATTAATGGTGTGTATTGTTTTCTTGTATAGTATTTTGGACATGTGACCCACCTGAGGTCACATGGATTTATGTAAGTTCTTTCTTTGACTTCTGCACTCTGAATAATTAATGAAAGCGATGCATGTTACTTTTATTCCTTTCTGTTGATATGGCAATCCACGTTCCATGTTTGGAACCCAAAGGTTGTGCCTCGAGATCCGTGCCTTTAGCATAGGGATTTATGCTACTGGTTTTGGGGCATGACAATGAAGAAGGCACTGCTATTGGTCATGTAGGCCTTTGATTCTCCTTTGTCCATGGCCATCAGTTACTGAAGGAGAATTGGGCAGTACATCGCGTCCCTCGCAATAAAGATGGTAGGGCATATTTATTTTGGTTCTCCTACTGGGCTGTTGTGATGCAAAAACTGCGCAACTTCAGTAAGACCCTAGCACAACCGTCTAAGCTAGATTTCAATCTCCTGGCGAGCAGTGGTTGAAGTCCGGTAAGAACCATTCTCCTTCTACTGGCTTTGTGGCTCCCATAGTCTATCTCTTGCTTGATCACATCCTCATTGAGGATGTATATCTAGAGGTTGAAGCTGACTTAGCAGAGGACTCTACGGAGGGACCAGAGAGAGAAGGAGAAGAGGAGGATGAATTTGAACTTCCTTTGGCCTAGATGCCGGTGCCAAAAGGTAAGCAGAGTCAGCCTTCGTGGGGCTCCTCCGTTCCCTCCAAAGAACGTCTTTCGAAGGACAAGGCAAGCATCCCTTCCCAGGGTAAGGCGAGCATAAGTTCGAAGTTCAAGGCAGGTGGTACTTCGAATGTAATTTATTCACTTATCCCTTTTCTTACCAAACTTCTTTGTCTTTTGTCACTTTGTCTCCAGGTGTTCTGATCTTGGCTTTATATCTTTTATAGAAGAAGCCCTCTGTGAAACATGGCAAGGGCCACAAGGAAGGTGGTCCTGCTACTGTTAAGGCTAGCCCTATACAAATCAAAGAGCCTTCAGTGCAGTCACCACCTTCGAGGCCAACTCCTTCAAAGCAGAAGGAAACAATTCTTCCTACTCCCGTTAGAACTTCTCTCAGGATTCTTGAGATGTCTACAACAGGTATCTGCCTTTTCACTTCTCATTCATAGGATTCTTTTCAGTTGGTTCCTTTTTAGACTTCGAGTTTGCTTTTTGTGTAGTCTTTGCTCTTAGTCCAAAGGAACGCGAGATGCGGTTGAGGCGCTCTCAACCTGTGCATCCTCCTGCTGCAACATTGTACATTGGCGGTGAAGTGGTTCGAGATGGAGAGAGGAGAGTGGTGGAAGACAAAGTCGTAGCTCTGCCTGTACTTCCTTCAACTCAACCATCCCAAATTTCCCTACATCTGGTAATTAATCATACTCGTCTTTGCTAAAAAATAATTTTTCTTCATTTCTTCAACTGTATTGATTTTATGTTGCTCTTTGCAAGGAGAGAAGAAAACTTTTCATGCTCCTTCGAATATTAGAGAGGGGGTAGAGAGTCTTCCAATAACCACAACTGAAGGGACTACAGATGTTGCTCCACATGTAGCTGTTGAAGAAGAAGGTGTCTGTCACGAACCAAACTTGGAAATTTCAATGTAGTACCCAAGTTTAAGTTGCAACTCTCACCACATATCCCGATGGGTGTGGATAAGCAATACATAACCAAAATCATTGAATTAAGTAGGATATTATATAAGATAAAGTTATTGAAAAGTAATATTCTTAAGATAATATCCATCACAAAACATCCTTCAAACAGAAAACAGCGGAAAGAAAATAATACTAGTCTTATGCTTCAAATCAATCCCTATTAACTAATGAAAATCAACTAGTAAGTACTGAATTACAGCAAATAAACCCTACTACAAGCTCTATTAAAATCATCAAATAAAACCCTAGTAATGACTAATATCTTCGTAGCATCCTTGTTCTCCACCTTGGTCCTGAAATATGTTGTGCTCGAAAGTGTAAGCTACACTAGCTTTGTAAGTAAACAAGGCTAACAATATATAAGATTGAAGTAGGGACAATGCCACTCCTCAATGGTAATCCATATAAACAAGAAACAGGTGAATCATGAGACATGCCAATATGCGAGGAAAACATGTAATATGTGATAAATACATGATGTGTGATCAATATGCAATAAATAAGTGAATAGATATGCAATGTAATATACTGGTTCAATTATTAATGTATGATGTGCACCTAACAAATATGATCACCACATGTGATTTAAGACAAACAATCTAATATGCAATATGTATGATGTTTACTGTATAGTATTCATTTAATATGGGCCCCACATATGATCTTAATCCAATACCCAAGAATGTTCCACTAAAGTGAATTCATTCCCTAATACATGACAATGTGAAATAAATTATTCTATGTGCGCATCATAATTTCTAGGGTTTCAACCTAGAGGGTACAATCCTCTCACCTTATTTTCTATCATAGGGACCTATCCCAGGGCCTCACAATGCGAACCTTCCCTTGTGAATCAAACACTAGTCGATCTAATAACAGAATTTCACTCTTATGATTCGGATATTGTGCCTCATAAATATGAATTTTCCCTCACCTATCATCTTACCACAAGTCTTTTGGGACCTCCATACAAGGCATATCCCTCATATTGGATGAAACAAATAAATTGTTCTATTGGAATATACGGTCCCTCAACACATAAAAATATAAGCCTCCTCATAACACTCTCATTATATCCATAAACTTCAGCAATATAAAGTTATGAAGGTCAAGTCAATGCATTAGACCAATACAAGGTCATTATGCAACAATATGGGCATATGCTGTGCAAGTGAGAATGTGCTCATTAACTAAGCAATCAAAGTATGTGTACAATGTGTAATAAGTCTAATTAAGATGCTTGACATTGAATAAGGAAGTAATATGAAGTACATCAAAATATCAATTGTTCACCAAACAAAGCCAATAATAAAGAAGCGAGCATATGAAATAATCATATTTGAGCAAAAGTAATATTATAATCAGTCTAATTAGATCAAAATAGGCTAGTACATGAAATTTCAAAGCAAACGAACCAGATTGGTCATTCTCGGCAAGCCGATGGATCGCCGAGTGGGTTTCGGTGAGCTTTCGGTGAGCTAAGGAGGTTGCCGAATTAACCTTCTGGATTTTTGGGGTTTGGTTAGAATGTCATACGGTTCGGTGCACTGAGTCAGGTCTCAATGACAAATCCAGGGGCCTTAAAAACTATCTGTGACGCTCGGGGTGCTCTTCGGCGTGCCGAGTGGGTCTCGGTGACAAACCAGGGGCTTACAAATCACAATGTGGGGCTCGGTGTGGTTTCGACGAGCCGAGTGGTCACCGAGGGTCTTCTACACTTGTTTGGCGCACTGTTCAGCAAGCCGAGTAGGTCGCCGAACGTCACGGTTTGGTCTGTTTTGCTTGTTTTTGCATCCTCTTCAACATTAAACATAAACATGATTAAGTAACCCCCCAAATCTTTGAATTCTGCACAAAACCCAATAAATAAACTACATAAATCATAACTCAAATTAAACTTACCATATCCTACCAGTAAAACTTAGAAAATTGGCTTTGAAAACTAACAACATACTTCATACTCGAAGAAAGTAACCTTGTACACCCATAAAATCATAAATAGAGTTATCCTTGAATACTTACCTTGATCTGAAGGTTGGTGTAGAGAATTACACCTCTTGCTCTTCTTCTTCTTCTTCTTCTTCTTCTTCTTCTTCAAGTTATGAATCAACCTCCCAAGGCCTTGTGTTTATATAGGCGCTTAGGAACTCTAGGATTAGTAACTATAGAACTCTTAATCTCATCCCTTAGATTAGTTAGTTTGAATCTTAGCCCTTAGATTAGTTTCCTAGCCAATATGGTTTCTTTCGAAATTTGATTTCTTTCTAATTCTCATTTTAGAATCCTAGCTTTAGTTTAATTAGTTGATATTCTAGTTTGTAGAAAATACCTTCTAATTACTTAACTTTGACTTAGTCTCCTTTAGTTAGCTTATTACTATTTACTTCTTTATTTTGAATCCTTTCCAATTAGAGACTGTTTCTAATTCCTTATATTAAATCTCAGCCATTAATTTGAGATTGAGGGCTCCTAAGAGATCCTAGCCATTGGTTATATATTAATATTCCTACAAAATCCTAGACACATGTCATAACTTTAGAAGTTATGATTGTGTGTGATGTACCTAGTTTCCTATTGTACAACCCATCAATCACAATCGGTCAAAAGTCAAATATAACAGCTATTACTAAAAAATTTAAACTAACTCCTAATATTTTATTATTTGCATATTAACCCTATCATTTTTTTTTTGAGTTATTACAGTGCCGTTGAACCTTCTACTGCGTGCTTTAGAGGAAACTGCGATTGTACAGACTGAAACAGTTCCTCTTACTAAGGAGTCTACTTCTTCGGTTCCTGCGTCTATTGAATCATTTACGATGCTTAGGCCATATCTACCACCTGCAAAATCAATCCCCAAGCTTCATCAGATCTAGGATCTACCTCTTCTACTAAGAGAAAAAGGATCAACCTAGTTGTGCTCTCACTCAAAAGAAGACGTGAGTCTTTGCCAGAGGAAGCATCTTCAAGTTATCCCGTATTATTGAACAATTACCGAGTAGCAGAAGATAGAGCTTATTTGATGGATATCATCAAGGAGACATTCGGTGAGGTGGTTGATGAGACTCTTCTTCCCAGTATCACACTTCGAAAGCTCAGGCTATGATGAATTGTGTAGGCTCTTGGAGATCATGAGTCTTAAAAACAGTAATGATGTTACTGCTGATGATCTTCGAAGCTGGGAGACAATTACGATATCTTTGAAGATCATGAGCTTCTGTATTGATTGGCTAGAGAACCGAATGGAGGAATTGAAGGAAGAAGAAAACAAGTGTGCGAAATTGAGAGAATTTTTCACAGCTTTGACTCGAGAGACTCGTGAACTTAATGAATTGGAGGAGCTCTTTGCTGAAGGAAGAACACAAATCGAAGAACTAAAGGCAAGGATGAAGCTTGAGCAAGCGCGTCAAGTGGTTAGAATGCGTGCAATCGTAACCAAGAAGGAGGAGATTGCCGCAATGGACTGTCACGACCCAAACTTAAGGAAATTCTCATAAGAACCTTTACGTTCGAACCGCAACTCTCACCCCAATCAGAATCGAGAGTGGCAATCAATATCGAACCGAAATTAACAGAAATTTAATAAACTTCAAAAGAATCTAATTTATTTGAAAATATCTAAAAGATAACATATTTATTACATCCATAACAAAGAATAAATCTGCAGCGGAAAAGAAAATATTAATGTCCTATTTCAAGTAAAATTCCAAATCCCTAATCCTATACATAGTATCTAATCTAT
>JAUPMG010180927.1:0-10393 GCA_031762675.1 Pachysandra terminalis
TTTACAATTTAATATTATAATTTATGCAGTTCATGAACATGACCTCTCTTTACATATTGTAGATGTTTCTTTGAATAGTTCCCTTTTAGATAGATAATTTGGGTTTTTTGCTCAATAAGTGTCAAAAGAGGAGTGTAAACCAGACTAAGCGGTTACCCGGAACATAACCCGGATCTTGCTAACTGGTTGTGGTTTGGATCTCAACGAGGAGCAGTTCTTCTGTCTGCAAAGTTGAACCAAAACCCCGAGTTCGTGCCAGGGGTTTACCCCATATTTACGAAATCCATTAGTTTAGGCTTCTCAATTTTCCCTGTTTTTTTTAGTTGGGAACTGGTCGAGTTGTTTCTAAGTAGTGTTGCAAGGTTATTTTGTATTTTGGTCCGTTTTCTTCTTGTTGAAATTTTATAATTTTGATGCATGCAGAATAATGAACGAAGAAGTCGGGTGTCGTTTAAGTTGAAATTTTCTTACGTTATGGATAGGAGTTGGATTCCTAAGCATAGGGCTAGTCAGGAATATCTGGAAGGGGTGAAAGTATTTATAGAATATGTATTTGATCATGGGGCCATTTGAATGGGAAGTTAAAATGTCCTTGTCCGAAATGCAACAACGTAATCTATCAGGATAAAGATACAACGTATGAACACATGATATGTGATGGGTTCGATAAGAACTACATCAGATGGTTACATCATGGGGAGGAACTAACTTCGACGTATACCTTAAAAAATTTGGTCCCTGCAGATTCTGTAACTAGTGAAATGGATGATGGGATGGATAATTTATTACATGATGCATTTGGAATCCCTAATGCATTTAGAAAAGAAGTTGCTCATACATAGATGCCTGTTTTCAGACTGAATAATAAAACCGATAAATTCCTGAAATTAATAAAGGATTCAGAAAATGAATTGTACCCGAGATATAAGAAGCATACTAAGTTATTGTTCATTGTGAAATTGTTTCACATAAAGTGTTTATGTGGGTGGAGCAACAAGTCCTTTATCATGTTGCTTGACTTATTGAGAGAGTCATTTCCTGAGGGTTCAGCATTGCCGCAAAACTTCTCTCAAACGAAAAAGATTATTTCCGACTTGGGTCTTAATTATGAAAAAATTGACGCATGTCCTAATGATTGTATGCTTTTTTGGAAGGATATTGCCGATAGACAGTCGTGTGATACTTGTGGTACATGAAGATGGAAGACGGTGGATGATATTTTGGTTGAGAAGAAGCAGAAGACGCCAGCTAAGATCTTGAGGCATTTCCCTTTGAAACCAAGGTTGCAGAGGTTATACATGTCATCCAAAACCGCTGCAGACATGAGGTGGCACAATGACAATCGCACTACAGATGGGGTGTTAAGACATCCTGCGGATTCACCTGCTTGGCAAGATCTTGACCTCAAGAATCCGAGTTTTACGGCAGATCGTCGTAATATCCGTATGGGGTAAGCGAGTGACGGCTTCAATCCATTCAGGATAATGAGTATTACGCATAGTACCTGGCCATTCGTTCTAGTGCCGTACAACTTGCCTCCCTGGCTGTGTATGAAGCAGCCGAATATGATATTGTCCTTACTTATCCCTGACCCTTCGGGACCTGGAAATGATATGGACGTGTACTTGAGGCCTTTGATTGAAGAGTTGAAAGAGTTGTGAGAATCCGGAATAGAAACTTATGACGCATCGAAAAATGAGACATTTACAATGCGTGCGACGTTGGTCTGGACCACCAATGACTTTCCAGGTTATGCCATTTTGTCAAGTTGGAGCACGAAAGGAAAGCTTACATGCTCTTTATGCCAAAAAGGCACGTGTAGCCGATATTTTTCTAAGGGAAGGAAGCAATGTTACATGGGGCATAGTCGATTCATAAGAGCTGATCACAGATTTCGAAGGGATAAACAATCTTTTGATGGTACTATCGAGTTCAGACATGCATCAATACCATTGTCTGGGTCGGATGTTTTGAAACAATTGAAGGGTATTGACTTCACTTTTGGGAAGACAACTAAGAGAAAAAGATCACGAGAAAGAAAAGATGGCGGTATGTCATATAACTAGAAGAAGAAGAGCATACTCTATGAATTGCCATATTGGGAGCATAATTTATTAAGGCATAATTTGGATGTCATGCATATTGAGAAAAATGCATGTGATAATGTCTCTGGTACGTTGTTAGACATTGATGGAAAGTCGAAAGATAATTTCAATGCTCGTTTAGACTTGGTAAAGATGGGCGTGAGGATGTAATTACACCCACAGGTCCTACACGGCACGGGCAACATTTTCTTGCCACCTGCATGTTTCTCCATGAACAGAGTCGAGAAAGAAAGGTTTTGTACTGTCTTGAAGAAAGTGAAAGTTTCAGATGGTTATTCTTTAGGTATTGTAAGGTGTGTCAGTGTGAGTGATCGTAAAATATCGGGACTGAAGAGCAAAAACTCCCATGTAATAATGCAACAATTTTTGCCAATTGCTTTGAGTAGGTCATTGCCAAAAATTGTTAGTTCTATCATAATAGAGTTGTGCAACTTCTTCTAGGAATTGTGTTCAAAAGCCTTTCGAGAACAAGATTTGACCCGGCTTGAGGAACGCATTGTCATTACATTATGTCACTTGGAGAGGATATTTCCGCTTGCATTCTTCGACTTTATGGTGCATTTGCCAATCCATTTAGATAGAGAGGCAAGGCTGGGTGGACCTGCACAGTACCGATGGATGTATCCCATTGAAAGGTATATTTCTAAAATGATACAAGATGCACTAACATATGTTGAAATTGTATTATAAACATGTGTAACGAGTAATAATTATATCTATAGGTAGTAGAAGAATGCCTAACATTTTGGTCAAGGTATTTATCGAACAATCGAAACGAGGTTCAATCAACCTGAAAGGAACTACGATGATAGCGCAATTGGTGGTGCCGAGCCATTCGAACTAAGCGATTTAGAGTGGCAGCAGACACATCGATATGTGTTGTTCAATTGTGACAAGGTTGCTTACTATCGCACGTAAGTCAATAAGAACACAATCACTGGTACAATTTATTTACACAGCTAATTGACATATATCATGTAAAAAATTTCAGGCAACACCAGGACACATTAATATGATCAATTACAGAGCCCTTTCTCATGTACAGTAGAGGATGCACAATGAAAAGTTCATTGACTGGTTCAAAAATGAGGTAAGTTGTTATCTTCCATCAAGCCTGTTTTTCACACGAGATGAAATATAGACTAATAAAGCTAACTCTGATTCACATCAGGTTAATTTTCTCTTAGAGACAAATATTGAGATACCCGACGATGTCATCTCACTTGCCCACAGTCCAACATCAATTGCAAAGAGGTTCAAAGGTTACATCGTAAATGGGTATAGATTTCGTACTATAGATAAGGAAATCGGACGGAAAAATCAGAATAATAGAGTTGCAGTAACCGCGAGCACTACAAGTTATGCATCTGTACGGGACAGAAACCCGATCGCAAGAGAAATTACATATTACGGTCGATTAACGGATATTGTAGAGCTGTCATACACAGGACGATTAAAGTTCATTATGGTCAAGTGTGAATGGGTAGATGTGATGGTACAAGGACGAGGAATTAAGAAAGATGAGTTCGGGTTCACACTTGTCAACTTTAACAGGTTGTTACCCGCGCTCCAAGGTACTGATGAACCCTATGTTTTAGCATCTCAAGCAGAACCAGTGTTCTATTTTCAAGATCCCAGTGAACCAGAGTGGTATACTGTAATAAAGACTAAACCTAGGGACTTGTTCGACATGGATGGCGATTCTACCGGTGTTAATGCTGATCTTTTAGAGAACGAGCCATTTGTCGATCAACGCTTAGATAGGACGGAACATCACGAAGATGGTGGTCTTAGTTGGGCAAGGGAGGACGTACCAGGACAAACAGTTGAGGGTGGTGGTTTTAGACTGTTATCCACATCCCAACAACGGAATGAGCACAACACACCTCCCATTGAAGATAAAGAATTAACCGAAGATGAATAATCAACCGAAGATGAATCGGATTTTGATGAAAATGCTTCCGAAAGCGCTTAATGAGATTTGTAAGTCAAATAATTATCTGGACTGACCTGAGACCTGTAAGTTAAATGGCTATCTGGACCATCATGATATGAGATTTGTAAGTTATTTTTGAGATTTGTAAGTCAAAGAATTATCTGGACAGTCCGGGTATAAGATTTGCAAGTCAAATCACTATCTGGACAGTCCCGGTATGATACTTGTAAGTTAACGGCTATCTAGACCGTCCCAATATGAGATTTGTAAGTCAAATAATTATCTGGACAGTTCAGGTATGAGATTTGTAAGTCAAATCACTATCTGGATAGTCCCGGTATGAGACTTGTAAGTTAATGGCTATCTAGACCGTCCTGATATGAGATTTGTAAGTCAAATAATAATCTGCACCATCCCGGCATGAGACATGTAAGTCAAATCACTATCTGGACAGTCCGAGTATGAGATTTGTAAGTCAAATCACTATCTAGACACTCCCGGTATGAGACTTGTAAGTTAAATGGCTATCCGGACCGTCCCGATATGAGATTTGTAAGTCAAATAATTATCTGGACAGTCCAGGTATGAGATTTGCAAGTCAAATCACTATCTGGACAGTCCCGATATGAGACTTGTAAGTTAAATGGCTATTTAGACTGTCCCGGCATGAGACTTGTAAGTGAAATAATTATCTGGACTGACCCGTTTTGGAATTTGAATGTTAAATAATAATATGGACTTACTAAATATTAAATTTGTAAGTTACATGGCTATCTGGACTGTCCCGATATGAGATTTGTAAGTCAAATAATTATCTGGACAGTCTGGGTATGAGATTTGTAAGTCAAATCACTATCTGGACAGTCCCGGTACTAGACTTGTAAGTTAAATGGCTATCTAGACCGTCCCGGCATGAGACTTGTAAGTCAAATAATTATCTGGACTGACCCGTTATGGAATTTGAATGTTAAATAATTATCTGGACTTACCAGATATGAAATTTGTAAGTTAAACGGCTATCTGAACCGTCCTAATATGAGATTTGTAAGTCAAATAATTATCTGGACAGTCGAGGTATGAGATTTGTACGTCAAATCGCTATCTGGACAGTCCCGGTATGAGACTTGTAAGTTAAATGGCTATCAGGACCGTCCCAGCATGAGACTTGTAAGTCAAATAATTATCTGGACTGACCTGTTATGGAATTTGAATGTTAAATAATTATTTGGACTTACGAGATATGAAATTTGTAAGTTAAACGGCTATCTGAACCGTCCTAATATGAGATTTGTAAGTCAAATAATTATCTGGACAGTCGAGGTATGAGATTTGTACGTCAAATCGCTATCTGGACAGTCCCGGTATGAGACTTGTAAGTTAAATGGCTATCAGGACCGTCCCAGCATGAGACTTGTAAGTCAAATAATTATCTGGACTGACCTGTTATGGAATTTGAATGTTAAATAATTATTTGGACTTACGAGATATGAAATTTGTAAGTTAAATGGCTATCTGGACCGTCCCGATATGAGATTTGTAAGTCAAATAATTATCTGGACCGTCCCGGTATGAGATTTTAATTATCTGAACTGTCCCGGTATGAGATTTGTAAGTCAAATAACTATCTGGACAGTTCGGGTATGAGAGTTGTAAGTCAAATCACTATTTGGACAGTCCCGATATGAGACTTATAAGTTAAATGGCTATCTGGATCGTCTCGGCATGAAACTTGTAAGTCAAATAATTATCTGGACTGACCTGATATAGAATTTGAATGTTAAATAATTATCTGGACTTACCAGATATCAAATTTTTAAGTTAAATGGCTATCTGGACCTTTTTGATATGAGATTTGTAAGTCAAATAATTATCTGGATAGTCCGGGTATGAGACTTGTAAGTCAAATCACTATCTGGACAGTCCCGATATGAGGGTTTTCTATAAGACCCCCACAGTTCGGGGTCATGCGTCAACTCCCTCCCACCGTTGCAGCGACTCTTATCCTTTTCAGGCTTGAATGTTTTCTTTACTAATGAAAAAAAAAAAAAAAAACAGATGTGATATTCGTCTGTGTATACTGATTATGTTTTTATTTTATTTAATATTTTGTTGGTACCTCATACTATATTAGATCATTCATTCTGGGATTTTGTGATGGAATATCCTTTCATTGTTTTTGAACTTTAGTCTATGAAAAACAGATACATTCAAGACATATGTAACATAGGCCATTTGGCTTTCTTGACTAAGAAAGGGACATGCATTTATTATTTTATTCCCCGAAGTGTTAATAATTGCAATTAGATATATACTCTGGCACATGGCTTGCTTCTTTTCTTGTATGCTGCACTGCATATGCTCTGGGTTTATAGTTGCAAGAGGGAAATTGAATCTGGTTTCAGGTTTTTCTTGCAGGTCATGTTGAAAGTTTAGTGAGTGTTGTTGGTTGGATCTCATTTACTACTGATTTAGTCATGCCAATAATTTGTCAAGTCTAATGTCTGTTGTTGGTTGGATCTCTTTTATGATTGGGTCTCTCATCTGATCTCTTTTATGATTGGGTCTCTCATCTATAAGTACCAGATTTAGATCAAGCTTGTTCTCTTACATTTTGACAAAAGGTTCTTTTTCTTCTCTTATATTTTATCCCTATATGTTTGATAGAAGATCAATGTTCTTTTATTTGATAATGAAATATTTAAGACAATAAGCGTAGTCGTATACCATTTTTGAACACTTAGAAGAATGGCCTGATTACAACCTCCCAAAAACTAGGATTGTTTTCAAGCTCTGGAAAGACAAGTAAGCAAATTAATTACCTTCAGCTCCTTCAATGGTTTGCAAAAACACAAAATTACAGTTAACTAAACCAAGTTATTTCTTTTGAACTTCTTCAAAGATATCTATACTATTGTGTTTCAGCCTGAAACAACATGCATTCACATGGTTGTTCAAATAGAATTTAAGTTCCTTAATTTATTGGAAGATGATCTGGGTTTAGCAGGGTTCTTATTAACTTCAATACTTTCCTTTTTGCCTTTGTTTCACTAACTTTTCTAACATGTTTTTTTTTTCTCATTATCTTAAATCTCAGATATGACCGACGATTCCCATGATGATGATGTCGAGCCCTCCCAGGGTGATGCCGAGCCCTCTACACAGCCACCAGCACCGAAGAGGTCTCGTGGCCCGACCCGGTGTCTGGACCTTCTTCGACTGCCTACAAGGCAGAAGATGTTGGTCCAACTGGATCATTTGGGGATTCCCATTGGTCAGAATGGAGGAAAGTTGGCTAGTTATTTTAGAGTGCTAGCTCGGGATCCCCAGTTGTTTAGACTGGATGCCCCAAGCTGGAGAGCTATCACGCTGGAGGCTCAAGAGCGTGCTTGGCAAATGATTACTGTATAATTTTTCTACTTTCTTAAGTTTTGTAATTTTTCTACTTTCTAATGTAATTTTTCTACTTTCTAATATAATTCTACATGATTCCTTGGTTTGTGCAATGCAGCAAAAATTTAACATCCCGGCTCATCGGCACAAATACTGTTTGGAATCAATTGGGAAAAAATGGAGGGAATATAAGACATCCCTTAAGAAAAAAATATTTAAGAAATTCCCCGACAATGCGAAGCGATATGAAAATTGTCCCAAAAACTGCCCTGCAGTCTAGTGGCATAACTTGATCGCCCTATAGAATTCTGATAAGGCCAAGGTATATGTATTGTATATATTTTATATTTCCTTATTATCATGGACTACAAATTACAATAAATAATTAACACCTACTTGTTGATTATGTGATGTAAGAGTTGAGTGAGATAAATAAAACGAACAGATCGAAGCAACAACTCATGCAAACGTCTGGCTCAAAGAGCTTTGCTAGGGTGAGGGAGGAAGAGGTAAATTTCTTTCACTACTAAGTTTATAATTTTTTTAAGAATTTTACATACTTGATAACATGTCTTTTTTTGTGTGTTTGTTTTGTGTTCTAATAGCAGCTAAAGACTGGATCCAAACAGCTGGTCCCTTGGGCAGCTATCTTTACTAAGACACATACGACAAAGCGTGGAGAGCCCGTCTCTACTTTGGCAGCTTCTTTTATAGTAAGTAATCTTGGTATCTTAACTTTCTTTTTTTACCTTCAAATCTAAGTCAGATTCTGAATGCACGTATAACTTTATATATGGGTTCCTCCAATTCTACATTTTAAAAAATTACTTGGGTTCCAAGCATTTCTTAATCATGATTAAATTGTTTATTAGCAAATATAAAAGCGAAGTTCAAGTAGAAGCATTTTGACAACCATGTGAACCATTAGGTGATAAACACGACATAATCTAATTCGTTATTTGCATAAACTAAGGAGGCATAGGCTTATATGTTTGTATTAAAAGTTAATATTTTGACAATATTAAATATATTGTTCATCTTTACTAATACCGTGATGATAAGCTCTGTCAAATGGGATGGTTGGAAAGTGGTGGAATGTGCAATATAGAGATATACTCAATTGCTAATTTGAAGTAGCCTTCTTGTACTGCTCATGGGTAAGCACTTGCCCATTAGGTGTTACCAAACACGCTTACTAGACTGTTTCTGATGCAGACTTTTAGGTGTGATAGAAGTATTTATTATTTCTCTCATGTTATTGATGTATGAAGCAAATGTTTTGTAGTCATAATGCATTTCTCTCATTTTCATATATATATACTCAAAAAGAGTGGCCAAAAATGACTATGGATAATTGGGTAAGGTTAATACATGTGATTGTAAACAACCACAGCCAGTTGGTTATTTTACGGGTTTGATCTGATTCATACGAAGACAAATGGGGTTTGCGAAGAAAGGATCATATTGAAAACGGCTTCTGTAAATTGTTCAAGATGGTTATTATTCATATGTTTGTAAGATGATTAGTTAGTCGAATCAACCTGTAATTTTTGCATGGACATTAAAAAACTTGTTAAGATCATGTAAAGCATATAGACAAAACATGTTGGCATCACATATTTGATTTTGATCATTTGTCTCATATTGAATGTAATTAAAGCAAATTTGATTTCTTATTCAACCAAATTAATCTTTTAACTAGGACTCTTAATTTTTTATTTGTGTCCAAATGTATGTGTCTGGGGTGATTGAAACTCAGACAATTTAAACTTTCAAAGGTGGAGTCCATGAAAACCCAACCCAACTTTACAGGAGCAGTTTAAAATTTGAAACAAAAGATCCCAGTTGAGAAGAACCTTACTAAGCTTTACATAACCAATCTGAACTATAAAAGACAAGAGGATCCATGATTAGTTTTTAGAAGCACTACTGTCTGCAATATATCTCTTTATTGCATTCACAAACTCACCAAATCAGGAGGCTTCGCATTGATCATATTAAATGGTTTCAAACTAGAAAGCTTTTAAAGGATTGTTGATTTATTCTTAGTGTAAAGGATTCTAGATTTGATGAGGTTAGTTAGTTAAACAAGTTAAAGGATTGCAGTAAGGCACAGTCAATCCATTCAAAAGATACAGCTCTCTCTCTTTTCTTTTGGTATGTTCGCGTTAATGGTCACTCTCTCACACACACACACACACACACACACACACACACACACACACACACACATATATATATATATATATATAAATGTTGCTTTTTGTATATGTGTTTATTTGATATTCACGAGATGTGCAACACCACACATGTTATATTTTTCATATTATGGCCCCAATTTATTTATTTATTTTTTTCATTTCCCATTAAACTATTAAAGGCTCGAATATGTTTACTTTGTGGGATGTCGGTACGAGTCACTTCACTCGTTCCTTTTTGAAGTGTATTCGTATGTTGAAGTGTATGTTACACAAAGCATGATTTTGATAAATTGCAAGGTCTTTCCTAATCATATATCTGATGTATGCTTGCAGGAGCAGATGAACCAGGTTAGAGCATCCCTCCCAGAGGGATCGCAAGACAGCACCGGCCGTGATGACACCTATGCTCGGGTCATGGGATCCAAGAGGCGCAACCGTATTTGCGGGATGGGGATGGGACATACCCCATACAGATTGCGGCCTCAGTCTCATGAGAGCATGACTAGAGAGGCAGAGGTCGCTAGCTTGCGATCCGGTCTAGAGGAGGTGAATGCTCAACTGGTTCAGAAGGATCACGAGATTGCTCCGCTAGCTGTTGTCCAGGCTGAGACGAGTGCTCAACTGGCTGACTTACAGCGCTTGGTACTAAAACTGACTCGTCAGCAGGTAGAATCTATATCAACATATAGTCTTTAGTTATATATTTGATATTTACTTTAATATAACCAAGATAACTAAAACTAGTTTATATAATCTGTAAT
>JAUPMG010180946.1:0-10393 GCA_031762675.1 Pachysandra terminalis
TCTTTTTCTTTCAAGGCAAAAGAAGCCGACTTTCTTGTACAGAACAAGGCTATGTATGGGGATAAAGAGCAATTATCTCAGGTGAACAATACGGTCACTCTTAAGGTTGTCAAGTAAGATTTATGTGCTGAAGCAGGATATCTTTACTGCTGCTTTTCCTCTCTTTTAGCATGTTCTTTTTTAGTGCGACTAGTCTCAATCTGGACTGTTTAATGTCACAATTTCATGGTCTCTTTATATCTTGTGAATAGCTAAAATGAAAAGTAAAGAAAATACTTCCATCTCTTAATGCACGTGTTGATTTATTCTGAGAATTAAATTTGAATCATACCATACGTGCAAAACTGCCATCTTCGAATGAATCTATTTCTCTAAACTGGGAGCCAAAATTTTAACCATACCATATACACAATATTTACATGCCAGAAAGTTCAATTGCCTGAATGGACAACAAAATAGCTGACTGTTAGTGTAGTCTTCAAGTAGTATACTTATGAATCTTTCAGAATCTGATTGTAAGACAATCTGAATGTATGAAGGTAATCTTTTGATTGAGATGCCTCAGGTTAAATTTTAAGGAATAGTATTCGTGCACGTTAGGCCATTACGGCAAAAGTAATGCTCTCAGTTAGGTTTGTTTCCTGTCTACAAAATACAAGGTGCCCATGTTCATCTATGAGCTGTAGTATCCTGATTGTCCTGTTCTTGGTGCTGGATATCATTTATGCCATGATTGAATCGTATTTTCTCTCGTTAAAGGAGAAATTCTACTTTCTAACTACATTTTGAACGTCATTACTCAACTGCCATCATGTTTCTTTATGGGATTGAAATTGCTCTTTGGTTCCTCTATGATCATTTACTACTATTCTGTCATAAGTATCATTTCATCCGACATCTATACAGACTAGCTCATGTTCCTTTCCTTATTAACTCATTTCTAAATACAATCAAACTTTTCCACCATCTTATTTTAAGTTATACTTTCTCATCTTCCACCTTCGATTACAAACATCTATCACTATTAGCCTCCTTTGCATTGTTAGACTTTCACCTAGAGGAACTTTGTGATCTCCATGTTTTGTTAACCTAGCCCTCCCAAGAAGAAAAGATTGCTTAAATCTTTGTTTTTGTCTATTTCTAGATGTCATAGAGTGTTTCACTTTCTTTTGAAAATATGTTCTTACAAATGCAAGATCATAACATAATTCGCAAGCCACTTACAAGAATCATTTCGTCCTTGGATTTCTCTCTTGTCTGCTTCTGCCGAGTTCCACTCTAGGTGGATGTCCAGCTCGTCCCACTTCTCGTCAAAGAAGTCGCAAAAGGCTTCTTGATGATTGTAGGCGGCATTTTCTGCCAAGGCAGGATGCTCAGAAAGCACTTGCTGAAATTGAACGAATCAAATCGGATGGTTCTATTTCTCAATCTTTTTGACTTGCTCCTATGGAACCAAGGTCGAAAAGATTGAAAAGTTAGTCATTCACAACCACTGATGAAGGATTCCTCGAAAAGTTAAGGATTAGTAATCCTTTTTAGAAATTGAATGCCTCATGCTCCCTGATCTGATCAACCAACGCCCCGAATATTCTAAAAAAATATAGCAAGCTCTCTCGAACCTGGAAGAAGGAAGAATCTTGAGCTTGCGTGCTGAAAATATCCCCCGCACTGAGGTCATTCGCGAAACAACAAGATTCGGAGAAAGACTTTGTGCCCGCCTACTAATCAAATAGGCTTGTAAGATCGGCGAATTCATAGGGGTTAATCTGGTCTGAAGTTGTCGGAACGAATCGTTTGCTTTATCGAACAAAGTTTTGTTAGGGTTGGCTCCCTATTTTCAACCATTACAGCTGGCGTCGACCAGCTTTGTGATACAGATGCTCCCGAAAGATGATTTAGATAGATTCGTCGACTCATTTACGGGCAAGGGGGACGCACTTTCTGAACTTGAGCGCTGAATATTGCGAAAAGATAATGGAACCTCGGCTTAAAGCTCCGAAAGATCAATAGCCTTCTGGGGATGGCGGAAGTTCCTGCACGTAGTGGGTTTGATACCTTTACCTGGCTCATCCAATACCATGGAATTAGTTGATTGGACAGCCAAAAAGAAGTTGATCATGTCTTGGCCGGTGGAACCTGTGACATTGCAGCCAGTCTTATTTTCATGACAATCTGAATGTATGAAGGTAATCTTTTGATTGAGCTGCCTCAGGTTAAATTTTAAGGAATAGTATTCGTGCACGTTAGGCCATTACGGCAAAGGTAATGCTCTCAGTTATGTTTGTTTCCTGTCTGCAAAATGCAAGGTGCCTGTGTTCATCTATGAGCTGTAGTATCCTGATTGTCCTGTTCTTGGTGCTGGATATCATTTATGCCATGATTGAATCGTATTTTCTCTCGTTAAAGGAGAAATTCTACTTTCTAACTACATGTTGAACCTCATTACTCAACTGCCATCATGTTTCTTTATGGGATTGAAATTGCTCTTTGGTTCCTTTATGATCATTTTACTACTATTCTGTCATAAGTATCATTTCATCCGACATCTATACAGACTAGCTCATGTTCCCTTCTTTATTAACTTATTTCTAAATACAATCAAATTTTCTCCGTTTAGATTCCACCATCTTATTTTAAGTTATACTTTCTTATCTTCCATCTTCTATTACAAACTTCTATCACTATTGGCCTCCTTTGCATTGTTAAACTTTCACCTAGAAGAACTTTGTGATCTCCATGTTTTGTTAACCGAGCCCTCCCAAAAAGAAAAGATTGCTTTAATGTTTGGTTTTGTCTATTTTTAGTTATCATAGAGTGTTTCACTTTCTTTTGAAAATATGTTCTTACAAATGCAAGATCATAACATAACTCGTTAATTATGAAAAAAAAAAAAAAAAAAAACTCGTAAGCCAGTTACAAGAATCATTTCGCTCCTCATTTCTATCTCGAAAGCTTTGTGCTCCTTATAATCTGTCATAGCCTTCATGATCTTTTTCCTATATGCCATTTAAGTTTCCATTTATAAATACCGTATCTCCATTAGGAAATATCGAGTCCAATAATTTCTTTTCGAGGTTGCATTTTAACTTTTTTTTTTTCCCGAATGCTACTTGCATCCCTATGCACTAAAAATGTTATTATTTCTATTAGTTTCTGTATGTACTATTAGTTCTACACCATTCCTATTGTTAAATTTTCTTGTTTACCAAATTTCATATTCATCAACCTTTTTTGCCTTATTTCGCCTTCCATTTAGTCTTTTGAAATGCATTTAATTAAATTTTCCTTGTTTTCATGGCATGTATCAACTTCTAACCTTTTTTTCCTGCAAAAATCCTTACGTTGTTTAGCTATGTGCCAGTTCAAGGTGAGAACCTTTGCTTTCTTTACATTGCAATGGGGATCTGTCATTTCCAGAGAATGCCTTAGCTAGCTGCTCACATTTCATTGCAATTGGATCCCATTGCAACCAGCATGTTAAGTGGCGAGGTGTTTTTGGAATTTTGTTTGAGTAACAAATTCCTGTTAAGTTGAAAGACAACTAACTATAATCAGCTAGAGAAGTATGAGAAGCAAAACATGGTATTTGGGATCATGATATACGTTGATCTAAAAGCACTAGATGAAGACCGGAGAATGCTTGAATGAAATTGTTCAGAAATCATTGAGGACAAAACTAAAATAGAAATTTGGGATCATCATGATATACGTTGATCTAAATGCACTAGATGAAGGCCGAAGAGTACCAAAATGAAATTGTCAGAAATCATTTGAGGATAATTACTCTTAACTAAAATATAAATTTTGATATCTTGGGATAGTGGAACAAGATTTGTTTGCCAACTGAACTAGTTGGGATAAGGCTTTTTGTTGATGTTGAGGTGGAGATGGGTATTGTGTGTTCTTCTGCTTCTTGTTACCACACCCACACCACATACAATATACCACCCACCCACCAAAGAAACCAGTTTTCATTAAAGAAGTCAAACAGGTTATAAGGGGAAGAGATTTCCCCGAGGATACATGCAATGGACACCCAGAGGCGGAGCCAGGAAATTTTTTAGGTGGTCATTCGGGTCAATATTAACTGTACTTATACATACGTAATACACACACGTAGAAATGCATCGTACGCACAAGTTTTTATAAATGAAACATATTTTGGTCTATGTCACCTAGTTACTTGGTAAGACTAGCTTTTCTATTACATGGAGTGATGACGTGACTAGACCGGAAATTTGATATGAAGCTGGCTGAACAAACCATATGGAAAATACAAAAACACACATAAGCCCATTAAAACGTATATCAATTTTTTTTCACGAGTAAAAGCAATCATCATGAACTCTTAACTATTTCTTGTATATATATACACACTATAAGTTTTGATAATAAAAAATTTGAGTGTTACTTATTTAATTCTCAATCATAGAATTATTTTTTAAATCTAACGGACCAAAAATTTTGCCATTATAATGTGATGTCACTCATCGACAATCACATCAATTTTTTTCTCTGATAAAACGAGTAGCATTGCTATTTTATGCAGAAAATTATGCGTCTGGAAGAAATTTAAATTGAACTTTGTTATATTGGGTAAGACCTAGAGAATCTATAAGCACTAGAAAGAATTTGAAATTATAATGAAAAATTTACAGAGAGGAGGAAGAAATTGAAATCAAACTTTTATTTCTTGGGTGTAAATTAGAGAGTTTATAAACATAAGGATAAGTTTGAAACTACATTTATATTGAGAGTTAATAGGATTTGTTTTCTGTGATAGTCTTAAGAAGTAATATTTTAATGTGTGTGCGTGGTGGGGGGGCCATGGTCCCTGCCCGCCCCTAGCTCCGCCCCTGTGGACATCTAACGTATACAATCAAAAAATAGAGATTCCTAGTTATACATTGAATCCTCCATACATTCAAGAATTCAAAGACATATGTGGTCTTTGAAGGAGGGTAATGTGTTCTCTATTAACAAAAAGAGTTTGAATAAAAGAAGTTCAGGGGCAGAAGGTGGTTCTTAATGAAGACTCAAATTCTTTCGCGGAATTTACGAGGATTGAATTCCTCGGATAAGCTTGTAGTAGTGCAGGCTTTAATTAAATTGGCGGTGATGGATGTGGTGTTACTTCAACAAACTAAACTCTATGTTATTGTATCTTCTTTTCTGTTTGAGGTGTGGGACAAGTCTAAAATCCAATGGGAATGTAGTCCTGCTTTGGGTACGGCTAGAGGGCTTGCTGTGGGGTGTAAATCCAGAAATTTCAGATTGTTGAAGTTAATGGTGGATAACTTTTCAGTGTCTGTGGTTTCAGCAAGGGTTGGTGAATCGGAATGTCGTCTTTTTTCCTGTGTTTATGGCCATATGGATAGGAGCTTGTTACCCTTGATGTGGGAGGAGATGGAGAGGGTGAGGACAGGGTGGCAGGGGCCTTGGTGTGTTGGGGGGGATTTTAATGTCATTTGGTTTTACTCCGAGAGATTGGGGTGTTCTTATTCCTCTAAGGACATGAGAGACTTTTCATATTATATAGGTAGGATGGCTCTTGTGGATGTTCCGTTAAGGGGAGTTGATTTTACATGGTCTAATAATCAAGATTCTTCTTCGATGTCGAAATTGGACAGATTTTTGGTTTCTTATGAGTGGTGGGTGCGCTTCTCTAGTGTTTCTGCTTCTGTCCTTCCTAAACCCACATCGAATCATTTGCCTATTCTTCTTCCTTGTGAGGATGCTGTGAGGAGGGCCTCTCCGTTCAAATTTGAGAATATGTGGCTTAAAGAAGGTGATTTTTTGGAGTTGTTGAAAGGGTGGTTGGGGAGTTCTTCCTTAGTGGGCAGTTCTCTTACTTTCTGCAAGAAACTTCAAGCTTTGAAGGTTGTCATCAAGTGTTGGAATAAGGAGAGGTTCGGGAGGGTCGACTTAAAGTTGGAGGAGATTTTTTCTGCCATTAAAGAAATTGATGATAAGGAAGATAAGGGCTCTTTGGATCGATCAGACTGGTTGGAGAGGGAAATACTTAAGTTGGGATGTAAGAAGGTGACCAAACTTAACGGAATTAGTTGGAGGCAAATACTAAGTACTTTACAAGGTGGCAGTGTCGAGGACTTTGGCCAACTCTATTGATCGGCTCGTGGTGGAGAGAGGGGTGGTGGAAGGGAAGGAGAATATTAAGGAAGTGGTTAAATTTTATGAAGATTTGTTTAAGCAAAAAGTTGGTTACAGATCTAAATTGGATGGGGGGCATTTTGATTTGATTTCGAATGAAGATAGGGATTGGCTTGAAAGGGAGGTAATGATGGAGGAAGTTAAAGGAGTTATGGACGGTTTGAATGGTGATAAGGCTCTTGGGCCGGTGGATTTTTGAGGATGTAAGGATGAGTTCTAGATTGTTGATTGATTATATTTAAGGATTGGTGGCTGCTTGGATATCCGTATTGTTGGAGTTTAGAGACATCCCCTTGAGGCGGTGATTTCATTGTAGATTGTTGTTTTTGCGCCTGGCTTGTCTTATGTGGTGATTCTCCACTTTGGGGAATTCCATATTTGTTGTAATCTTTTCTCTTTTTCATCTGTATGTTTTCTATTCTTCATCCTTATTTATATCATTTTCGTTATTGACCAAAAAAAAGGCTCTTGGGCCGGGCGGTTTTTCTATTGCTTTCTACAAGAAGGGGTAGGAGATTATCAAGGGTGAGGTTGCGGCTGTGAAAGATTTCTTTTTGGAGAATTGGCTGGAGAGAAGCACAAATGCCACTTTTATCTCTCTTATTTCTAAGGTGAATGGGGCTTCTAGTCTTAAAGATTTTAGACCTATTACTTTGGTGGGGAGCTTTTATAAAATAGTATCTAAGATTTTGGCTGACCGCTTGAAGAGGATGATGGGGACCATTGTCTTATCGATGCAGAGTGCCTCTGTGGGAGATAGGCAGATTTTGGATGGTGTGCTTGTTACAAATGAATGTATTGGTTCTCATTTGTCTGAGGGCAATAAAGGGTTGCTGTGTAAGTTGGATATGGAGAAGGCGTGTGACCATGTGGATTGGGATTTTCTGTTGTACATTTTTGGTCGTATAGGGTTTGGTAGGAAGTGGAGATTTTGGATGAGATTGTGTTTATCCTTTGCATCGTTCTCTGTGTTGATGAATGGGGAGGCCGCATGATTTTTTCGCTCCTTTAGGGGTCTGAGGCAAGGGGATCCCCTTTCTCCTTTTCTCTTTATTCCGGTCATTGAAGCATTGAGTAGACTTCTGCTAAAGGCGTTTGATAGGAATCTATTGGAGGGATTCGGACTGGACCCTTCTTGTCCTATGGTGTCCCATCTACAATTTGCTGATAATACTTTTATCTTTTGTGATACTTCTCCTGTTCATCTTAGGTATCTCAGGGGCATTCTAGTGTGCTTTGAAGTTGTGTCAGGTTTGCGGGTGAATTTATCCAAGAGCATGCTGTTTGGGGTCAGAGAGGTGGATGTGATGGATGACCTTTGTGATATTTTGGGTTGGGGCAAGGGATCTTTTCCTATGGCGTACTTGGGGATTTCTCTTGGCTCTAGATTCAAAGCGAGGGGGTGTGGGAGCCTATCCTTGAGAGAATGGTGAGGAAACTTTTTTCTTGGAAGGGGAGATACCTGTCTAAGGGGGGTAAGTTGATCTTGCTTAAGTTGGTGTTTGCTGACTTGCCGACTTATTTGATTTTGATGCTCTTGGTTCTCGCATTTGTTGCCGCTAGAATCGAGAAATTGGAGAGGGATTTTCTTTGGTGTGATAAGGAGGGGAATAGAAAATATCATTGGGCAGCCTGGGATTTGGTGTGTCGGCCTAAAATGGAAGGGGGTTTGGGGATTAGGAAGGTGAAGTAGTTTAATTTGGCTCTCTTGGGTAAATGATTGTGGCTCTTTGGGAAAGAAAAGGGTGTCTTTGGAGAAGAGTGATTGCAGGTAAATTCGGGAGTTCTCATGGAGACTTGTCCTCGTCCAGGGCTTATGGTGTGGGCATGTGGAGAGCTATTTCAATCGTTGGGCCTTTGTTTGAGAAGGGTATAGATTTACGGATTGGTGATGGGGCGAGATTGCGATTTTGGGATGACGTTTGGTGTGTTGAAGTGCCTCTTAAGGAGAGATTCCCTTCCATTTATGCCATTGCCTCCTCTAGTGATGGGAGAGTTTCAAAGGTAGTGACTAGATAGGGAGAATAGATTTTTTGGGATGTGAGACTTCGTAGATTGCTTTTTGGTAGAGAAGTGGATTATTTGGGGGAATTCTTGTCGGCGCTTTATACTGTTCATATTAGGGGTGGAAGTCATGTTCGTAGCTGGAGGTTTGGGTTAGCTCTTTTTTCTTAGGTTTGGTTTCCCATATTGGTTCTTTTCCTCAAGAGGATGTGGTGTGGAAGTGGAGAGTTCCCTCTTAGGTGGCGTTTTCCTTTGGTTGGGTCTGCATGATAAAATTCTCACTTTAGATCACTTAAAGAGCCGGGGTTGGGCTTTGCCAAATTGTTGTTGCATGTGCAGGAAAGCTGAGTAGACAGTTGATCATTTGTTGGTTCATTGTGTTGTGGCTTTCAGATGTTGGTCTTTTATCTATTCCAAATCAGTCTTATTTGCTCCCTCCCTGGTAGTTTCAGGTCTCTGTTACTTAACTGGGGTGTGAAGAACACCAAGTGCAGGGGGTAATTTGTTTTGGAATCTTGTGCCTGGAGCTGCAAGTGGGTCTATTTGGTTAGAACAAAACAGGCGAATCTTTGATGGAAGAGAGTTAGATTGGGAGACGCTTCTGAATCGTATTTTATCTTTGTGAATATTGAGTCATTGGCGAACTGTCATGTCCAAATTCTTTGGTACTCTAGCATCCAAAAGTCACTTGACCAAATTCATATGAATGCATTAATCAAATCATGAGAATGAACATGATATAGAATCAGGCTCATATATAAACTAATGAAAAACAGAAAGCTTGATCAAACTTCAATATATATTTTTTTATATTATTTTAATTTTTTTGATTGATTAAAAACCTCAAATCTTTATGTCTCCAAATTATATTTTGGTGACAACATTTTCATATATGAAGTTTTTGTTCTCAACAAACAGTATTAATTAGGTATGTTTGTGTATAAATCCTTGTCCTTACTGTTTTTCTGGATATCCAACTTCACTGAATTCGAAGGCATTCGATTCATGGACTTTTACTGCTCATGGGGTCCATTTTGGGATTAGTTTGGCATGTTGGTGAATAGGAGGGGGAAGTGTGAATGAGACTTCGAATTTTTTTATACTTTTTTGTATGATGTCTGTAAAGGGTACATATATACTCTTTGTACGATTTGATCACTTGGTCCTATAATACAATGTTACTTTACTGACCAAAAAAAAAAGAAGCCAAATGCGTGGCAACCTTTGAAAGATTTCATCGTCATTCTGTAAATTTTATACCGCACTTTTTGATTTCTCATGATGTTTTCAATGGTTCACGAAATAAAAGAAATATTGAGATATTTTGCTGGAAAGTGCACAAATGAGAATGCAATTAGATTTTGTATTGTTAACCTTGTAAAATTTGTGAGAAAACTATGGAGCAAAAGGTTGGGCAAATAAGAAGCAACACATTCATAGTATCCATGTAGCTGAGATGAGGATGTTGAGATGAATTTGTGGAACGACTAAGAAAGGGAAGGTAAGCAATGAGTATATCCGAGAAAGTTGTAGTAGTCTTAATAGGAAATAAAATAGAAGGAAATTGTTTGAGATGGTTTGGTCATGCTAAATGAAGGTATATACGTTACCTATTAGAAGGTTTGAGATTATGCAAGTTGAACTGTCCGAAAGGGCTAGAGGAAGAGTAGGATTGGAAAGGACCTGGATGGAATTGATTTACATTTTTTTTGGAGACACCCAAATTTGCTGAAGAGATGGTTTTTGAGTGGTTGGAATGGTGGGAATAGGTTTTGTTTTGCCCAACCCAACTGTTTGAGACGAGGCATTATTGTATGGTTTTCAACATTTTCTATTCATAATTTGTTACTTCTTGATAAGATTGGTCTCTTCTTTATTTTTTAATTTTTCGTTCTCATCTATTTCTTGGTATTAAAGTAGGATCGGTTGTACCATTGTTATGAGGTCCCTACAATTGTGTTATTATCTTTTCAATAACATCCAGTTTATATTTAGTCACTGTTGTGAAGCAATTGATGCTTTGTAATCCAATTATGAATAAAGTAGCCACTGTTTTTAGGAATACAACATCATATGTTTCCAAGGTTAGCCAATTGCTATTGTCAGTATAACACATTTCCTAGATTGACTCTCTTGTGACTTTGCAGCAAGAATACATACGTGGAATCAGTGCGTGGAATTTTAATTTAGAGGATTTAAAAAATCAGGCTGCCCTTGT
>JAUPMG010180988.1:0-10391 GCA_031762675.1 Pachysandra terminalis
ACTGACATCTCGACACTACACAGCATCAACCCTAACCCCCCTCAACTAATGATCTTGATTAAGAGAGTGTTTTTTTTTTTGGCATATTTTGATGTATTTAGGCGTATTTAGGCCTCAAATATGCTTATATATATAAGTTGGGATTAAAATTCCAATAAAAAACTAAGATTTCCTACCATTTCCCCAATTTTTCCCCCAGATGTTGCGACATGTCGCAATTTTATGACCTGCGACATGTCATGCGACATCGACATTGCAAATCTTGAGGACAACAAGTAGGTTACAATCATTGTAGGTACTCGATCCTAGACCCCACTTGATCCCATCAGTAAGTACCAGATAAGCCCAAACCAAAAGACATCCAAACCCTCACTTAGTCTCACACTCGGTATTCTGTCTCTGTGCATTTGCACTCGATCACAATGCAGTGCGCTCAATCGTACTGAGATTGATCGCACTATTGCGCTCGATCGCATATCTGCAGACAGTGACACAGATGTCACTGCTGCCTCTGTTTTTCTGGGTTCTTATAACCAGGGTTACCAACAGAGTTATCTATAGGATTTTTCGATAAATTCTTACTTAAAACAATCACATTGATCAAACGAAAACATACTAAATACCAATCTTGGATCTAATACAATTATCAAGTAGTTTCAGCAACTTCATGAAAACAGAGTTATAAACTGATATGCAGAAAACATGAATCATGTAGTTCGACCCAAATCAAAGCAAGTATATAAACCGCAATGGTCTGTACATGATCATCCTAACATAAGCAGAATAATTCCTCAAAGATCAAGTCATAAATCCATGCCAAAACAATGATATGTTCATTCACGAATAGTGAAAACAATTCATCATATATCATCATACAAATTGTAACCGGATAAGCTACTTACATGTTTGGATTCGAGTAACAGCCACGTGAATTGGGAACTCCAAATAGGGTATTCTTCCCTTGCTATCTCCTCTTCACAGCAACAACCGTTCTCTCTCAAAATTCTCAGTCTAGGTTCTCTCTCTCTCTAAAACTTCTTTCTCTAAGTTTCAATCCAAACAATTCTAAAGATCTGAGGAGAACAAGTATGATTAGAGGAACAGGGAGTTTGCTCCCCACTTCTCTCCCCATCTCTTCTCCACGGCAGTCACGATGCACGACGGATTCAACGCACGACTCGTGCGTTCAAGACAGTTGGGAGAAAAGTCTTTTTACAAAGCTCACCCCAAAGAGAAAAGGTAATAACAAAAGGGCCACTAATTAAAGGTTTTTAATTACGAAAACACCCTTACCTTAATTGAACACACTAACCTAATGCATATAAAACAATTAAAATTGCTAATTAATTAAGGGAAAATAAATTTAAAGCTTTTAGGTCATTACACATTCCACATGGGAGTGGTAGTCAATACATAGCCAAACCATAGAATCAATTAAGATAATAATAAATCTGGAATAAAATATCCTTAAAATCAATCTATTACATCAATCATCAAAACAGTAAAAAAAAAGCGGAAATAAACTAAAGTCTTCATCGTATTCTACTACAATGTCTATTAAAATCAACAATCAATGTTCCTATTAAAACTAAAGTCTTCATCGTATCCTTGTTCTCCGTCTTGATCATCATACTCCTACTGTCCACCATCTATAGGTTCTGAAATATGGTTGCTTAAAAGCGTAAGCTACACTTAGCTTAGGAAGTAGACAAATTAAAACAGTGTTTAAGACTGAAGTATGGACAATGCTATTCTTCATTGGTATTTCCATAGACAAAAATAGAATGTTAGTATGCAAATAATGATATATGAATAATGTATAATGCAATGTGATGCGATGTGCAATGCAATATGGTATGCTGGTTTAATTATTAATGAATGTGATGGATGCTCTGCACCTAAACATATATAATCACCACATGTGGTCTAAGTACAATCATATTTAATGCAATATGCATGTTGTTTGGCATTCAAATAGTGTATGTTCCACACTCGATCGAATCTCAACTATTCGAGATGTCCCACCAATGTGAATTCCATCCGGAACTCGATCGAATCTCAACTATTCGAGATGTCCCACCAATGTGAATTCCATCCCCCAAATACAAGGCCATGATAATAGATTATTGTATGTGCGTATCATAGTTTCTACGGGCTCTGACCTAGAGGATACAATTTTCTCACTTATTTGTTATCACGGAGACAAATCTCAATGCATCACTAATGTTAACTTTCCCTTGTGAACCATAATTTAGCCGAGCTATTAATGTTAAATATGCATTGCCTCCATGCCTGGATAGAGGAAGCAAGTATGCATGAAACAAGCGTTCATTTAAGGCAAATGAAGTTGCCAAAGGACATATCCGACGATGAAGCTTCCCCTCCGGTGAGCCCATCCGGCATTGTAGTTTAACTGCAATTGCTCTCACATGTCAGTGTTCTGTTACTATTCATCTTCTTCCTCATCCACCAATCCCTCCTACATATTCCTTCAACTCGTTTCTTCTGAGTTGTCATTCCTTTGCATTGTTTTCTCATCTTATACCATCCTTAACTTCTCTTTAATCCCTTCCTTACCCATTCCATTTTCATGTTGCTAACCTCCTTATGATGGGGAAGAACCGAAGAACTCGATTAGGAAACCTGTTACCAAATCCCAGAGTCAATCTCCCATCATTCCTCCTCCGGTCCCTCGCGTTAACACCTCTAATCCCAATCCGCCTACCAGTACTCTTTCAACTCCTTTGCTGATCCCACCCCCCTCAATCATCTCTCCTCCGACGCTTGCTCCAGAGGAACCTGCAGATCATTCATGTTTGCGGGGCGCTTGTTTGGGTTCAGCATCTGCTGGTCGGTCTATTCCAACCCAGATTCTTTCACCACTTTCCTGCCCTGTTGCTGTGAATGGCATATCTCTCTCGCCTGCTGATGCTCAGCCCTTAACAACCATTTCTTCTCTTTTTGGTTTTCCCACAACCAAACCCTATTCCTCTTTCTAACCCCACTGCCTCTCCTCCACTACCTTTAGCGCGTTCCCACTTTGCCTTTTTGGCAGTGGAACCTGGTCCATCCCGCACTCCCCCTTTTGAATCTCGATTTCCCCCTGCTCCCCACTCCTCTTAACCTTGGCTCCCATGGTGTGCTATTCCCCTCCTCTGCTCTCCTCGCTTCCTTTTCCCCTGTTGCTGCTAAAGCATTGGTCGTTGCTTCCGGTGACAACGATTTTGTATCATTATCTCACTCTCTGGTGAAATGCCCTTATCCTCGCATGGATCTTACGCATACGAATCGGTGACCCACTCAATCGGAGGATCTCCCGCTTAGCTCTCCCCCGCATTCAGCACATATCCTTGATGCCCTATCTCATAATCGTATTTCCAATAGTGATTTTGGCGCTCGGGCTAAGCCTTGGGGTGCCTTGTTCTCAGAGTCTTGCCCTGATGTGGGACGAGCTCTAACCTACTTTCCTCCTAAACTTATTAATGGCAGAGTTTTCGTTAAACCTCCAGTAGAGGTGGTGATGGTTGGATGCGAAAAATGGGAAGGAACCCTGGTGGGTCATTTCTTTGACAAAAATTTACCTTACCCTGTAGTGAAAACCATTGCTGAAAAAGTGTGGGGTAAATTAGGCACTGTGAGTGTAACAGCTAATGCTTTGGGGTTCTTCTTTTTCAAGTTTGCTTCTGCAGATATGAGGAAGAGAGTGTTAGAGAATGGGCCTTGGTTCTTTGCGGGTAGGCTACTGATCTTGAGAGAGTGGAAACCCAAGATGACTCTGTCAAAAGATTGTCTTAGCACTGTTCCTATCTGGGTCGAGTTATTTGATGTTGAATACTGGACCCCAGATGGAATTAGCTACTTAGCAAGGGCAATTGGGAAGCCATTACATCTTGATGAAGCTACAAAAAAGTTTACAAATCTGGCGTATGCTTGAATATGTGTTGAAATCAACCCCGAATCCCAATTACCTGAGTGTATTGAGCTAGATAGAGCTATTGAGGGTGATGAAGACGAAGATATTGTCTACGTGCGCACTGAATATCCTTGGAAGCCCCAAGTATGCAACAGGCGTAACTGTTTTGGTCACTTGCAAAGAACATGCCCATAAAGTAAGAAGACTGAGCAGATCTGGAAACCTATTGGAAAGAACATTGAAAACCGGCTAGTCAAGCTCATGCTTGATCTGAAAAGGATACAAGTATCCCTGAAAAAGTGAATATCAACCCAATTAATGAAGGAATTAATGTGGAAGGTAACACCACAACTACTGCTACTGATGACGGCAACTTTAGGACTGTTACTACCGTTTAAGATATCCCTACTACTGATATTCCCGGCAATCAGACCAGCCACACTTTTTATCAGAAGAGTAAATCTAGAACAAACACCCTTGATTCGATGAGTCTCTCAAATAGATTTCAAGTACTTGATGATGATCTGGTCTTGGAGCCTGACTCTCACAGTATCTCCAGATTGGTAAACAATCCTATGGAAGGATTTGGTGACTCTTCTAGCAGTAAAATTCAAGATCGGATGCTGGAACATTAGGGGTCTTAACGACCTCATCAAACAATCTGAGGTGGCTGCTTAGGTAAAATCTAGTAAACTCAGTATTATTGGCATTGTTGAAACTAAGGTAAAAGTGCACAAAGCCCCGACTACAGCTCACCAGATTGCTCATGGGTGGGAATTCACCTTCAACTCTGGTAATTCTGAGGGTGGAAGAATATGGGTTGGCTGGAATATAGATGAGGTGATCTTTGATCGCCTGCTTGCCTCTGATCAGGTCATACATGGTCTGGTAACTGTTAAACACACTCGGGATCAATTTATGGTTTCCTTCATCTACGGTTCGAATGATAGGAACGATAGATGTCACCTATGGAATGACCTTACTGGCCTCAACTCTTCACTTCCTTGTGTGTTGTGTGGGGACTTTAACGTTGTTTGCTATGCAAATGAAAAAACTGGAGGTAGGCCTATCATTCAACAAGCTATTAATGAGTTTAATGCATGCATTGATCTTAATGAAATGCTGGACAATAAAGCTACAGGCTGTTTCTATACTTGGAATGATAGAATTCATACGGGTGATAGGATCTTATCTAAACTGGATAGAGCACTGGTCAACATCTCCTGGATTCAAAAATTTCCTTCCTCTGAGGTTAACTTTGCTCCACCTGGGCTTTCTGATCACTCCCCAGTTATCATCAGCATTGAGGAAGAACCTCATATCGGGAAAAGCACCATTTAAGTTCTTCAATCACTGGACTAAACATCCTGAATTTTTAAAGCTGGTTGAGGAGGTGTGGAGCACGAGTATCCAAGGCACACATATGTTCAGATTGGCGTCAAAACTCAAACTTTTGAAGAAAAGACTCAGAATTTGGAGCAGAGGAGTTTTCTGATCTGCGGGACAGAATCATCAAAACTAAAGGTGAGTTAGATAGTATTCAAGAACAATTAGGTAACGGTAATGGTGATGTGCAGCTGGTTAGTGAGGAAAAAAATAAAATCTCCTTATATTCTGCTCTTCTGAGAGCCAATGAATCCCAACTGAAACTGAAATCAAGGATCAAATGGTTGAAGGAAGGGGACAACAACTCAAAATTTTTCCACAAGTCTCTTATTGTCAACAGATCGAGGAATCGCATCTTAAGTATCAATAATGAGAGTGGAACCACATTGACTGATAAAAAAAAAAGTTGCTCAGTATTTGGAACTTTATTTCAAGAGTATGCTTGGCCCTGCACAACTGAATTTAGCTGTCCTGAATCCATTACATTCCACAAGTCTCTAAACAATGGTGAGTCATTGGAACTTGTCAAGAGTATTTCCAATGAAGAAATCAAAGCTACTCTTGCCCAACCAAAGGAGGATAGAGCCCCTGGCTCTGATGGGTTTTATTCTTCACGACCACTTGGAATATCACTGGTAAGGACTTCTGTTTAGCAATTGGTGCTTTTTTCAGATCTGGTCAACTGCTCAAAGAGATTAATCACACTGTTATCACCCTGATTCCCAAATGCCAAAATCCTTCTAAGCCCGGGGATTTAGACCTATCTCTTATGTAACCTTGATCTATAAATGTGTCTCCAAGATCCTTGCAAATCGGCTGAAGCGTGTCCTCGATCCTTTGATCGGTAATTACCAATCAGCCTTTGTGCCCGGTAGATCAATATCCGATAACATTTAGCTTACTCGTGAACTGGTTCATGACTATCATCTTTCTGGGGGGCAACCTAGGTGTGCATTCAAGTTAGACCTTATGAAGGCATATGACCATGTCCACTGGAATGTTATTGACTTTATCCTCACCAAGTGGAACTTTCCAATCCAGTTTAGACACTGGATTTGAGAGCTAATCTCTACAACCTCCTTTTCCTTGTCTTTCAATGGAAACCTAGTGGGCTTTTTCTAAGGGTACAAGGGGTTTGCGACAAAGGGATCCCCTATCACCCTATTGATTCACAATTGTCATGGAAAGCTCGGTTGCTGCTATGAAACACCACTCTAGGGAGTCTTTGTTCAAGTACCATCAAAATTGTGAATCCCCTATCACCCTATTGATTCACAATTGTCATGGAAAGCTCGGTTGCTGCTATGAAACACCACTCTAGGGAGTCTTTGTTCAAGTACCATCAAAATTGTGATTTGAACAACATCATTCAAGTATGCTTTGCCGATGATCTTTTCATGTTTTGCCATGGTGATGTCTCCTCTGCTCAATGTTGCATTGAGGCTGTCAAAGATTTTGGTGTATTTACTGGTCTGTAGGTTAACCCAAACAAAAGTAAAGTATTTGTTGCGGCAGTGGGTTCTGATACAAGTACATCTATCTTAAATCTGTGGAACATTCCTGAAGGTAAACTCCCCACAACTACCTTGGCATTCTATTCATTTCCTCAAGACTTTCGGCATCCCATTGCTCCTCACTTATTGACCGTGTCATGATCAAGAAACAAGAATGGAAATTCAAGCACCTGATGTACGTTGGGAGACTTCAACTGGTAAAATCAGTTTTATTTGGCATACAGGTTTCCTGGTATTCGAACTTCATCCTCCCTAAGAAAATTATCAAGAAGTTGAACCAGATTTGTTGTCGATACCTTTGGGATGGTGGTGGGGAATAAAAAAGAATTTGCACTGTGGCCTGGACTGATATTTGCACCCCCAAAGGAGGAAGGAGGACTTGGTGTAATGCACTCTGAAACTTGGAATCGATGTGCAATTATGAAATTTCTTTGGCAGATCATCTCGGATAAGCAATCTCTTTGGCTTCAATGGACTCACACTTGCTACATTCGAGGCATTAACTTTTGGGCATTAAAAATCCCATACAAATGCACCTGGACATGGAGAAGGATACTTCAATCTAGACCATCTGCTAACCCTCTGATCAGGTATGTCATTCATAATGGTCTTAACACTTGGTTTTGGAAGGACTCGTGGCATCCCATGAATCCACTGATATCACATGTCCGACCAAGATTGATTTATAGCAACAAATTGCGGATTGATGATAAAGTTGCAAAATTCAGAACCATTGAAGGGTGGTCTCCTACCCTATCCTCTTTACAGATATTCTTGGATATCTGGTAGAATCTTCCCTTGGTGGACGATCCTACTGGCCCAGATAAAGTTATCTGGAGACATTCTAGTAATGGGACGTTCACCATTAATAATGCTTATTGAGATCTGTGCCCTCCTAGGCCTTTAGTTTACTGGTTTGATTTAGTTTGACGAAAAGGACATGTACCAATCTATAGCTACATGTTATGGATGATGGGTCGAGAATCATTGCTGACCCAAGACAAGCTCATTCGTTGGGGGGTTATTCCAAATGTTAACTGCATTTTCTGCAATACCGAAGAAGAAAATATGGGCCACCTCTTCTTCAACTTCCCTTCACTAATTGGATATGGAGTCATGTCCTTCTCAAATCAGGTATGCATAGACCAAATCTGCCTTGGTGTGAGGAACTAAAATGGTATGCTATCCAGTTTAAGGACAAAACCCTATTGAACTACATCAAATGCATTAGCCAGGCTGCTACAATTTACTTTATTTGGCAAGAGAGAAATCCAAGAATCTTCAAACATGAACATGCCAGCGCCGAACACCTGCTACTGAAGATATGCAACGCAACCATGATGGCAATGTATCATAGGGAGCACGCCTTTCCTATGAACTATAGTGACGGATTAGCGGGGTAGCTATCCTAAGTGTCGTCCTTGTCTTTGGCTAAGACCTGTTAACTTCTTGAAGTTTTTCTTGTAGTTTCTTCCCTTTAGGACTTGGTTGAATGCAGCCTTGCTTATTTTCTCTATTCTTTGGTGAACAGACTTTCATGTACTTTCCTCTCTTCCCTTCTATAAAGCTTGCCTTCCAAAAAAAAAGATGTAAAAGGTTTGTCTATTGGGATTGCAATTCCCTGAACACATGCAAATAGTCCATCCGGAACTTCTTCACCAATATTATAATTCCCAGATTGTAAAATCACTCGTAATATTTATAAACTCCAACAATATGAAAATATGGGATCAAGTCAAGGCATTAGACCAAAAATAAGGTCATTATGCACATAGGCATATGTTGTGCAAAGTGATTTGTACACATTAACTAAACAAACAATTTGTGTATGTGAATATGTGTAATAAAGTCAATAGAATATGATTTAACACGCTTTAATAGAATAAAGACCCAAATCAAAATATCACATGTTGGCAGACAAGGCCAAAACCTCCTCCATCGGTAATTTCTGCAAGATATCCATCAAATTCAAATTATAAGACCGCAGACAGTCTCAAATAGGCATTTAAAAAATGCTCACAAAATTTCAATACAATTGGACAAACTTCATAAATTTTGGCAAGCCGATGACCCTACCTCTAGTCTGCTCCTGAGGTCTTCGGCAGCCTCTACGGCTTGCCGCTGACATTAAGAAACTCAGGCAGAGAGAAACAAAATTTCTCACAAAGGGTTGGCAGCCTTAGCAGTAAGGCACCCCTCAATCAACAACTTGAACAGTAGCCAAAAACCCCGACTGTGAGAGTCTGGATGCCTAGCGGCAAGCTGCTAGGTTGCTGACCTTGCTCAGAAGCCATTAGCACACCAAGCGGCTTGCCGCTTGACTTGTCGATGCTCGGGACAAGCCCAGAACATCATATTTTAATTTTTAAGATTTGTTTTTTAGCAATATAATTTCCAAACCCACATAATTGAATTGATTTCCTCATAAAACCCATAATTTACAACTTAAATAAACTACTTAACTCACCTTGATCATTGCATGATACTTAAACCAAATTTAAATACTTTTAATGTGTTTTAGGAAGAGTAGAAGATAGAGAATTTTAATAGATATGCTATGTAATACTTAATGAATATCACATATATACCTAGTTCATATAGAAAATACGGTTTTATTTGGATACTTACCTCGTATTGTTGATTGGTGTTGAGTAGAACACCTTTTTCTTCTTCTTCAAGCTTGAACTTTTGCACTTCCTTCAATTTCAAAGCTTCCCCAAGTTGTAGAGCTATTGTACCTTCTCCTCTCTCTCTCTCTCTCTCTCTCTCTCTCTCTCTTGAATAATGGTTCGTACGTCTAACCCTCTTCTTATATAATTTTCTAGTTTTTGTTTAGTTTGTATTAATCTAGGAGTCCTAGTTAGTTTGTATTTAGTATTCATTCTCTACCCTTAGATTAGATTAATTAAGTTCTTTCTAATATCAACCATAGAATTAAGTGTCCTAGTCTTAGTTGGACTATTATTAATTCCTATCTAACTTGAAACCTTATAAGATTAGAATTTGTTTTAATCCTTTATTAAATCTTAATTAGACATTAAATTAAGAGTCCTTGTATTAGTTAATATAATATTTATCCTATTTTAAATTAGTGAATCCTAACTAAATTAGAACCAATATTACCTCATATTGAATCTCATCCATTAAATTAGATTAAAAATTCCTACAAGATCCTAGCACTTCATTACAACTTTTTTTTTTTTTTTTTGAAAAAGGTAAATTCCAAAATTTATTAATAAAGAAAAAGAAGTATGAGCAATACAAGCCAAGGACATGCCAGTCAAACTCAGACTAGAAAGCCCTAGAGAGCAGTATCTACCCATAGGCAGCGAGCCCACATAGTATAAGAAATCCCAAAACCAAATCGACCACGATCACACAAGGAACCAACCCACAAGACATCCATGTATTAATGCAGTGGCACCAAACAGGAAGAAACCAACAGTGCAAATAGTAGGCTTCAGCACCACATCATCAGCAGGCCCCAACCCTATCCTCTAATGTAACGACCTGGACCGGATTTTTCCAATTACATGGGTTTTCCAGTCCAAGCGTAACCTTCACCTCGTATTTCTACG
>JAUPMG010180999.1:0-10391 GCA_031762675.1 Pachysandra terminalis
TAAAGAGAGAGAGAGAGAGAGAGAGATATGTCAATCCTTGAAAATGTGAATGTTTGGAAATAGCAATGTTGGAAGAAGACCAAAAACGGATTCTCAAGATGCAAAATTTGACCAATTTGATAAGAAAAAAAAAAGTGATTTTTGTAGTCATTAATTTTCGCAAGAAACAGTGAGCCCCACACTACTTTTTCATGTACTTTCTATCCAAATAATCATGAGAACGAGAAAAGTACACTTTCTTTTTTCCTTTCAAACACTTTTTCGGCATCTAAACGCAGTCTTAGTGTTTGGTTAAGATGAGACATAAAAAAAAGAAAATCAAATTTCATCGACTTTCGGCGATTTTTCGGTGAATTCTCATGTATTCTGATAAAGTTGATTAATCACCAAAGAAAGATAAGATGTGTTACAAGTTAGGTTGGAGATTGTTATCCACTTTTCCTTCTTTTTTTTTTTTTTTTTTTTTTTTTTTCTTTTCAAAATCTCTATCTTTTGTGGGAGAAATATTTTGATCCCTAAAGAAAAAAAATTTCAAATTATTTTCTTTCCAAATATGTATCCCAACTCTTCATTCTTTCACCATCCAAGAAAAACTGCTCAAAATCCGAACCTCCGAACACAGCCTAAAGGTCTCCACCCTATATTTGTTTGGGAATATGGAATTTGAAGGAAAGGAAAGTATTTTATCATTTTTCCAAATGTTTGAATCTGAGGAAAAGGAAGGTATTATGCACAATAGTAAGGAAAATTATTATATAATAGAAAGGAAGGTTATTATACACGGCCAATCTCTCATATGTATAATAGCAGGGTTTTAAGCATGGTTTCAAGGATCGGTCTGAATTGGATCGGGATTGGTCAGGACCGGTCCGATTTCAAGCCACGATACAAACTATTGTATCAAGTGGCTTTGGATTGGACCGATCCAACCAATGCAATTTTTTTTTTCCATTGGCATTGTATCGGATCGATCTGAGCAATACCGATACGGATCGGCCGATTCGGACTGATCCAATCAATCTAATTTTTTTTTTTTTCAATTGGCATTGGATCGAATCGATCCGAGCAATACCGATATGGATCGGCCAATCCGGACTGATCCAACAATCCAATTTTTTTCTTCCAATTGCCATTGGATCGAATCAATCAGAGCGATACCGATACGAATCGATCGATCCAATGACTGGATCAGACCGATCCAAATTTTTTTCTTTTTTTTGAAGGACGATCCAAAACTTGGGTCGGACCAAGATCGGCCGATCCAATACCGGATCGGGATCAGCCCGGACCGGTCCGATCCAAGATCCCAACAATAAAAACCTTGGTTTTAAGTCTCGGGATCTTGGATTGGACCAGTCCTGGCCGATCCCGATTTGGATCGGTGATACCGGTCGGAAACGGCCGATCCAAAAGTTGGATCGTCCTTTAAAAAAAAGAAATTTGGATCTGCCGAACCGGTCGTCGGAATGGCGATACCAATTGGGACCGGTCGATATCAGACCAGTCCTGGCCGATTATTGGATCATTGGTTTTACAAATTTAAAAAAAAAAAAAAAAACTTTGGATCAGTCCGATCCAATCATTGGACCGGTCTGGATTGGCTAGATCGCTATCAGTTGGACCGATCCGATCCTATGCCACTTGATACAATAGTTGTATCGTGGCTTAGGATCGGACCGGTCCTGGCCGATCCCAATACGGACCGGGTAAGTCCGATCCTTGAAACCATGCAGAATAGTAGGGAAGTTATTATGTGGGCGCTTATCATCTCCAGCATTTTCCTGCAAAACTGCAAAAGGGCTGTGATTGGTCGCTTTATATTAAAAATTAACTTTTTTATAATAAAATAGCATAAAATAGAAAAAGAACCAATCACATGTCTTGTTGCGGTAAATGTTGCAGGAAAATGCTGCATGTTGATCTCTTTTTCACAAGAGGGAGATTGAAATTAAAGATCATTTTCTTACATATGAGTTGGACAGAATATATAAAAAGAATTTTGAAAATATGTCTACAGTCATAAGCAAATTTATTTATTTTTCTCTTTTTTCAATCGTATTTGATTAAGCCTGTTTAAAAAGATTCCCAAACACGGCCCTTATTTGTCAAAGAAATGAATCTACTTTCTTGAATTGGAGTCCATATTAATAGCGAATTAAAGAGCCATTTTGGAATGTTTTAGGTTGCGTTTAACCCAGTTTCTATAAGTACTTATTACAACTTATAGCTTGTACAATCACCTTCTAAAATTAAATGTGTTTGGTAACGCTTATGGGTAAGTGCTTACCCATAAGCACTAGAGGAAGGCTACTCATAAGGAGAAGCTGTTGAGAGCAGCTTCTCTCAAGCTCTTATGCGTTAAGTTATTTCATAACTTTAGTAACATATTTAAAATACCTATTTTATCTCGAAACTTTCATAAGCACTTAAATAAATGTTATTTTAAACTTTAACAATATTTTTATAATATTTATTTTACCCCTAAATTTTCATAAGCACATAAATAAATGTATTTATCAAATGCTATTTTCTTCAAATAAACATTTTACTTATCCAATAAGTGCTTATTTATAAGCACAAGCCGGGCCAAACGTAGCCTAAACTCGACTTTCTTTTGGCAAGTCCTCTGCTAACTTTACCAATTTGTAGTACATATATACTTGGCCATATTTGGGTAGTTTTAAGTCATTTTACGTCATGCGAATCGGGTATTCTCGTAATTATCTTTGTAACGGGTAGCTAATATGTAATTTCATCTTCATTTTCAAGCAATGTTTCGTGTCTTGCGCATCTATATAAACTGGTTTTACTGCCATTATAACTGATTGTCTCTCTCTTCTTACCTTACTCTCTAAAACCAGAAGAAAAGCTCGAACTTTGGGTTCGAAAGAATCTTTTTTCTTGTTTGGTTCGTTTGTTTATTTTTTATTTTTTTCGGTATTTGTTTTCTGTTCTGCAAATCGTTTGATCTTGTTTGTATTGCAAAAGTATTGTTCTTTCTCTGTTGTATGTACGATCTCTGTTCAAAGTTGTCTTGCCTTCTCATTTTGTTCGGACTTTTAGGTTTAATTTTCATGCTTTTTGTGCATGTTGCTTCATGTGAATTACGTTTTTTTTCTGTTCAATTGTTTCTGATTTTTGGATATTAGCTGACAATAGTGTTAATTTTTGCTGATTTCGCAAGATTTTAGCTTGCATTTTCTTGAACTGTGATTATTATAGATTTAAACTGTGTTTGATCAGTTTGGGGCTTGAACAACTTCTGTTATGGTATCTTTAGGGCTAACTTTTGTTGTTTAATGTGTTATGATCTTCAAAACGCACTTCTATGGCAGCTAAGTCACTGCAATTTTGTTTATGTAAATATACTTTTCAATCACCACCACCATCATCATCATCGGCTTACTAACTATATTAGGTTCACTGCAGAATGTTTGTTCTGCCATTTTACTCTGTCTAAATCCATGTCTTCTGGTCGATATGGAAAATATGTTTTTTCCTAACTGCATGCTTGTTCTTCTTGGTCTTCTTTGTCCTCTGGGAGCCATAAATGGTGATCAGAGTTCGCTTTTGCTGTCATAGGTCTTAGTTTTACATAACCAAACCATCTTAGTTGGATCTTCCTAAGGAACTCTTTTTCAGGTTTTATTTTGATGTTCATTTCTAATTCTGCCCTACATTGCCACTCAATATGTACTAGTAGAGATCCACAATATCTCCTCATTTTCTCCCTCAATATGTAGTAGTAGAGATTCACAATACGCATACATCAAGGAGATTCGTTAGTCTGGTTTGGAGTTGTGATAGGAGGACTTTAAGGAACATAAAATTCTACAAGGAGCTTACAAGCATAAGATACAGACAGTAAGTATTGAATCATTAATCAAATTTAGTTATTTTTGATTTATTTACAAATGATATGTGAAATACTAATTAATTGCATGAGTTGAGTAAAAGTAGTATATTGTTTTGCACATAAACAATATAAAGAGAATTCAATTGGTCACAACGAGTATTCCTCTTTAATAAAGGAACTGGTAAATCTGGGGTATATTTTTGATGGAGGAGTACTGGCCATACGATGCTATTCTTTCCATATTAGCGTCCTCACTTGAAGTTTCTTCAAGTGATTGGTTCAAAGGGTGGGACCCACATAGGATCCACATTTCACATAGCCATGGGAAGACACATCAGGATCAGGCGTGTATATTAAAATGATTTCTTTTGGTTGTTATATTTTGATAATGTCACATATTAAGGGTCACACCACAGCTTCAAGTCTTGGCCTGGATTGAAACTTATCGACCAAAGTGTTTGGTTTCAACTGGAAACAATACAAAATTATGCAATGATACTTCATTATATTGGCATACTATCGACAAGGTCATCAAACAGTGAATTGAATCGAAAATCATAAGGGCCACATAGAATTGAATCGTAGATCATAATTTCCTAGTAATTTTAGGACAAGTAAAGTTTGGGGTTTAGGCTTTGAGATTTGTCTTAGGAAAAACGCTTTTTGTTTTTAAAGTAAGTAAAATATTTCTGAATGTGTTTATATTTAGTCATCTTAGATTATTCTATATAAAGGATTGAACAAAAAAAAAAGGAAGTTAATCACTAAGAATAAACTGGCATTTTTCTGGTGTTGTAGAGTTGAATCATTTGAATCGTATGAAGAAATTGTAAATGGTAAAATGAATCGTAGGATTCAAATGTAAATCAATTTTTTTCTGACTTGAATTGGCCTAGGGTCAAATCGAACCGAATCGTAAGATTCATACAATAGATCTTACGATTTTAATATCAGCATACTGATTTTCTTTTGGGTGGAATAACAACATACTGATACCTAATGCATATCGGCTGAAACATTTTAGTATTGGCGGGGTTGAAACCCAAGATAATATCTAGACTTTAAACCATGGATTGTACTAAACTCTGAATGGCATTAAAGGACTTAATGTTCAAGAGGAGACGAGGCAATCGTGTGGAAATGTTTGGCAGTGTCATTAGAACAACACCAGATAAATCATATGTATCAACAAAATCATTAAAATGAAATATCACTCACTTGTCAGCCTTGTTAGATGAGCCGTTATCTTTTAGCTTCCCATATTTAGTAAGAAGTTAACCATGGTCTCAATTTATTTCTCTGACATTGACAATACTTATGTCACTATCCAAATATATCTGACTTAGAATTATCCTTAGATGCTTTAGGCAGTAGATCTTCTGGCATTTTCAGTGCCACACCAATGGATTAATGAGCTAGCGAGTTGCTGACCTACCATTACCCTTCAGTCAAAACTCCTACTTCAGACTCATGTTGCTAATTATGCTTTTTTTTTTTCCATCTTTTGTTTCTTCTTAGTGATAATAAATGAGAAAAAGGAAATGTAATAAAGACCAAAGATTACATCTGTCTGGTATTTTTTCAAAAAGGCTGGCATGTCTCAACTCCTATAATTAGGAGAAAAGTTGAGGGGAACTGATAGATATTGTTCTCCAATTAGTTGTAATTTTTTATCCAAAACTTGTGGACCACTTGATTATTTTGATAAAATTGGACAGGTTTTCTTCTGTATTTTGTCCTATTTGACTGTTAAATATATTTAATTTAATTAAGAAAATAAAATAACCCATTTAACCGTGTTAACCATTTCGACGACTTCTTATAGAAGTTACGTTCTTAGTTGAGATGATCAAATTTTGATTTTATTTGTAGTTATGAACTTTATTTTTATTCTTTTAGTTTTAGATGTTTGAGTGCTGTTATTGCAATTAAGGATGTTATTTGTTTCTGCTGGTCTATCCTCAACTGATTTGGTTATTTTCTTGCAGATGTTCTGGAAAGTTTCTGTTTAAGCGGTCCAGTCATCCATAAAACAATCTAGTTTCTTTGAGTTACACCATTGCAAGATGGTATTTATCATAGTATCATGGTCTCTCTTACAAAACATTGTGTGTTTTTCTACTTTCGTATTCTCTTAATTTTTTTTGTAGGATAAAATAGTAGATCATGCAGACAGTGAAACTTCTTCTGATCAGGAAGGTGAGACAGGCACTGTGTCAAAGGTTGAGGACTTGAGTTTGGACTTGCCGTCTGAGTCTATGTGTTCAAAACATATTGAGGTGTGCTTGCCAACATTTTTTATGAAGTGTTTGTAAATATGCCCAGTCTAGCATTCTTTTGTATCTATTCTACAGGATAAGGTAAGAGATTATGCAGACAGTGAAAATTCCTCAGATCGGGAAGGTGTGACAGGAACTGTGTCAGGGGTTGGGTTCTTGGGTTTGGACTTGCCATCTGAGACTGTATGCTCAAAGCACGTTGAGGTATGCCATTATTAGTTCCATCCTATTTGGTCATATCTTTGAAATTTATGCTCCTATTTTATTTCCTAAAGGTTTGAGTGTCTGTTACTATCTGCACTATGGATATGCTTGGGGAAAAGAAAGGAAGTGAAGAGTTTTCAAGTCTTCCAGCTGCCTGTTGTTCAATATCCATTTTGTTCACATCTTTATTGTTGCAAATTTATAGAATTCTTAATTTGATTTAGGAAATCCTGTGCCAAAAGAAAACCCTATTGTTTCAGAGATTCGCATATTGAACTCACGTAGGATTGTTGAAATCACTTTTAAAGGTCTGGTTAGTCTGTTCCGATATTGGTTTACAATCCTGCAGTGACATATTGCTAATACATGGCAGCAGAGATTTGGAGGTGGTCAGCCTGTCACTTGTTCATCTTTCCTCAGGGAAACTTTCAACCCAAGGATACCCATTTTTGTTGCTACATTTGATTAAAGAAATTGAAAATTCAACAATTAACATGTTATGTCTATAGTCTATACAAACACTGGTATGGGCCTGATGTTGATGGAGGCACTGCCCACATGTCTTACCTTGTTTTACCTTGAAAAGTTCAATGGCTGCGATTAACATGAGAAATTCCTGTGAATGCTACAGCATGGAGCTACTGTGGATGGAAACACCTTTTATTATTATTATTATTATTATTATTATTATTATTATTATTATTAGTGTTCAATGCTAAGCACAATGGATCAATTTCGTGTTTGCACCCCCAACAGGAAAATCCTGGCCCCACCCCTGGTCATAAGAATCTCATTAACAGCTAGTTGTGGCAGTTAGATTAATAGTAGCAGATATCTAAGTTCTATACTTTACAGGTTGATATGTTTCTTTTTTTACTTTCTTGTTATTTGATCACAGGGACGTGTTGCAAGCTCATCTCAAAGCAACCTAAAGCTGTTCTTTATTGGGATGGGTTTTTCACCAGCTCTTGTTGACAAAGTAATTGAAGAAAATGGTAGGTTTACGTATAAAATCAGTGTGATGCAAACAACACATACAGTATATGTATCACATTGATTTTTATTTGAGCAATTTTATGATTGGTGCATGTATTTATTGCATTATCAATGGTTAGAGTATCTTCTTTCTAAATGTAGGTGAAGACAATGTTGACTTGTTATTGGAGACTCTGATTGCATATTCTGTAAGTCGACGTTCCTTGTGTAGTATAATATCACTATTTTCTTTAGATGAAGTCAAAAACCATTTATCTTTACTTGCTTAATCTGAGTATCTATAGCTAAAATGTATTGGGATTTCATCGAGGAAGATTTATAAGTTCTGTACTTATAGCAAGACACGTGACGTATCTAACCCCTATTTTCATCATCATTATCCATTCTCTATACAATCTATATGGATGTGCTGCATAAATCTTATTCCCCCATTCCACTGCCACAGCTTCTGTTAGATTGGTTGATAAGTGTAAAGAAAATCTTTTCTCAGTACTTCATTTAGAGTTTTTTTGGCCATTTTATTTCCCATTTAGAGTCTTCTACTTGTACTACTACACTCCTTCCCACTGTTGCTGTCATAGATATTCAGTGTATATAACCATACCATCTCATTCTTCCACATGTTATATCACCTAATATGCTACTGCTGGTTTTCTCCTATGTGCTCATTTTCCATTGCATCCTTCCTAGCCTTTCCAACACCCATCAAAATGCTACGTACAGTTATATTTAATTTATAATTGTATCTTTTTCTTCATTGTCCAACATTTGGCTCCCTAAAACATGACTGTTGTAAGCTCACACATGCATGAAAAACATGTATGATAGTGGTCATACGGCACTAAAAGAATTACATAGATACTTCCCTAGTCCTTTCCTGTTAATGAATTAATAAATTACTCAATGCAAGTTAATACTAGTTAAAGTTGGTTGCATAACTGTATGAACTAATTTTTTGTTCACTATCATCTTCCTAATTATTGTTTTTAAGGAATTCGGGACCATCTGGACTTTGATATATATGTTTTCTAGAAAATCTACCGTGTTTCATTTATTGGCATTATCCTATTATGAACTAAAGTTACTTAGTTTGAAATCCTGAGGATGATGATTTGGGTTCCCTATTTGTCCAGTGGAGCCACTCACTTGGAAACATAGTTTGTTATTGTTGCAAAAGCGTACGGTTGTGAAGAAAATTGACTTCTGTTTAGACAGATAAAAATGTTGCTTTGTCAAACTTGTCTTATGTTTTCCCTATCTTCTGAATGGAGCCTTTCACATGGAATTAACATTTTATTATTGCAAAAATCACATAGTTGGCAAAGGTATATGATTTTTTTTTTGGGTAGGCAATGATAACAATAATGCTTTGTCGAATCTGTCTTTTTTCTATTAATTATTGTTAACACAATGGTTATCATGATGAATGTGTGAATTTTTGTGATTGAGGAATTGGAAGAAAATTGTTGTAAGTAATCAGTTCTGGATGTTTAAAATAGTCTATAATCGGAATTGGGTCCAATCTGTGAATTGTATAATGTTTTGGAGATTTTTATGAAATATCCGTATAAACTTTTATTTTTTTTGTGATGAATATTTTATTTTTGAAAAGGTAGACTTACCTATCAAAAGACACCAAACAACAAACATACAAAGATTAAAAACACCCGTTACAGCGAGTCAGCTGAAATGAAACCAAGATGACAAACTCTTAAGGTACAGGAGAGGAGATTTGTTGCATTCTTCACGTTTCACCCACATCAATCAATTATAAGAGTGAACTATTGGTTGTTATATAGTTTTAAGTGATACTCCTAATAGCTAATGCTTTATATGTTTTGATATGAATTAGGCTTGTCAAAAATCAGATCCTGAATCCTCAGATTCTCTGGATGGCTTATTTAGTGACAGCAAGGATGCAGGTAGTCCTGAATTTTCTGCAGATAGCCAGCCAATTGAGGTAACCTGATATGGTGTATTTCGTGTGACAGTTCTGCTTCTTTACCTGGATGCTTTCATGGCTCTGCAAGCTAGAGAACTAATTATCTCTGTTTGATTAATCTGAAGAAGTTTGAAGGAATTGATGTGGTGATTCTTATTGAGGTGATTTAGCAGCTGCCTCAATCAGATGAAGCCATCCCTGTCTAGTGCACTTTATTCTTTCATAATTTTCTATGAAGGACAATAACTTCGAAAATGATCTGTTGATGTCAGTGTTTTAAAAAGCATGTGAGACTCACATGAAGATGATGCCTCATGCTTGGAGGCTCGTCTTACTTTTGAGACTAGCTAACCGTGCAATAAGTAAAATGAGGGATATTACCGCAAATAGTGATTAGAATCATTTGCTAGTATGCTTTAATCTTATACTTCATGTATTAAGTTTTACATGCTTGGTGTTTTGTATCTTCTTGAGGTTCTATTTATGTTTAAAATCCTTCATAGATGTTAAAGGAATTTGTGATCACTGGTTTACACTCAATCCCAACTGTCACACTAGGGACTCACAATGTTAAATGATGTCTGATTAACATTTATCAATGTTCATATGAACAAAAAGGTAAGCTTAATTTATATTTTGCCTCAATTTTTTTTTATAATACATGCACACACGATCTGGAAATTTCAAAACTTCATTCGATTGCTAGTCTTGACAGATAATAGGATTCACGGAATATGTGTTCTTACTAATGTACTCTACTTAATTACAGTTTTCTTTTTTATATATTCATATATACTATAGTAAAGTATGTATTTATTCAATAAAATATGCTTGCTTGTGAGGCTTAAGCGTCAAGCTTTAGTTAGGTACAACTCTTTGCCTCAGGCCCTTGAATTGCTGACCACGTCATTGCTACAGTGTTGTGCTACAGTGTTTTGACATCGTTAGCATTTGACCAGCTGTCCGATTGGGAAAGTTCACATTGCAACATATTAGAGGGGTTTTTGTGCGGTCCTAAACAAGTGCCACATGTCTAGATATTAGGGTGCAAATAGGAAAGTTTTTGTATGTATTATGCATAGGGAACTCGTCCTCTCTCTCTCTCTCTCTCTCT